>QVTF01007640.1:0-25451 GCA_003573665.1 Oxygymnocypris stewartii
TATTACAGCCAACGTTTTCAACACCTCGGGTATCAGGACCAGTTTATTTGAATATAATGTTAAACTGTAGCTTAGCCACATGTTGCATCCTTTTTTCAGTCTGTACCTCTCATTCAGTGGATTAACCTGCTAGCATCGCAGGGTATGGCCGCCAGTTGTTATTATCATCTCCATCCGTCACAATCTCTCTCTCACACACACTCATACCCACACACACAGAACGGCACCGTCATTACAGTCCTTAACCTCAAACGCCTGTGTTTGTCTTAGTTACCCTAATCATATTTTCCCCCTTAGCCTTTTTCTTATTGTGATAAATTAGCATAATGTGTGGCGACCGTGTTCCTTGAATGGAAATGTCCTCCACCTGATGTAACCCTGTTCTGCTTCTGAACATGTAATACATATGCAACAAGACACCCCGAATATGAGTCAGGTCACCATCTTCAACAGGTGTTCTTGCATACAATATGCTCCAGTCTCAGCTCGAGCCCTAAAGAATGGGTTTTATACGAGCAATTAAAACGCATGGAAAACAGTTTTGCAAATACAAAATGAACATGGCTTGCAGTTGTTTTTCAGAGTCAATCATTAATCATATTATAGGCCTATCAGCAGGTGACCAGCCGTAGTACTGTACCTCACAGTGGATGCTATGACAGCATTATCATGAGCCCAGCGGGAGATCAACATGTGCGGTAGCGAGAGAGTGCTATGTCTACTAAAATGACAAGGAAATTGGAGCTCTTGCTTTAAAGAGAACAGAAGACAGGTCTGCCATTAATTAATTTCATTCTTCTTGGGAACACAAAACAGAAGTTTTAAAGATTGAACTGGTTGCTCTTTTCCTTTCATGGGGAGTGAATGGTAAATGAGACATTGAAGCGTTACAAAGGATACGATAGATTAATAGAAATAGCATAAATATGGCCCATAGAACTTGTGCACTATATTACAAGAGTTCTTATATCTGTGTGAGGTACAGACCACATTTTAATTAATTAATTGACTCTCGTTACCTACTGTGAGTAGTTAACCTCTGTAACCTGATCAGTTTGATTTGTGAATAAATAATTCATATCAGATTTCTGAACTGGATTGACTCATTGAACGCTCTAACTTGGAATATAATGCCTAAACCAAATGGACAACTTTTGTGTACTTTTATAGTGCTTTTAAGGGTGAGTAGATGATCAATTGTAGTTTTTTGAGTGGGTCAGCAATACTGTTAGCCCACAGTTCAATACATACCTCCAATTTTTTTTAAAGACATGGATTATTTTATGTATACTTAAAATTTAAATTGAGATGAGTATTATTTTTTGTACCCACAATGGATTGGCCATTATGGGGCGCTACAGTAATGTCTGTTTCATTCATTATGGAAGCTGAAGGGCAACCTCGTGCATAAAATCCATGTATGTTTCACAGAAGAAATAGAACTCATTATGGACCTTCCTAATATGGACATAAGCATTCAGCGATGGCTGTAACTGAATAAAAAGAAGGTAGAAACATTTGAATGATAAAACAATAAAAACTTGATTGTGACGATGTATTGTTTATATGTGTTCTTCAATCCATTTCAGGTATTTTTATAATAAATAAGTATATGTTTTAATGCATTTCTAATCATTATAACTGTTATAGGCATTTCCTTATCTCAGCATGTAGACTCATGGGCACGCACACACAACAAATTTGGAGAGAAATAAAATGCACAGAAGTTATTTAAACGCGAAACATGCAATTCACAAGCACGTATTAAACCGTGGATGACATACCTAACGGTTCAATATTATATTGAAAACTGTGGCATCCCTATTTTGTATGAATGTATGTATTTATATATGTATTTCTCTGCATGTGTGTTGTGGTGTGTGTTAGAGAGAGAGAGAGAGAGAGAGATCTTTTTTTTTTTTGAATTGCTCTTTATTACAAATGGACAATAAAACAAGTTCACAAAATATAAATCACATTATATTTAAATCACAGGATGTGTGTGTAAAAAACAACTCATCTTGAAAGATAGAGCTCAATGCTCCTTTGCTGCACCATTTCATTTCAAAAGAAAAAAGATCATTCGCTGACTTGTAAGAATTTAAATCAATCAAAACTCTAGCCTTTACAAAACTTGAGAACTAAACAACAACATCTTGCCCAGACTTCTGCTCAATCTTGTTTTTCCTACTTGTATAAACAGCTAATTTAGCTTGACCCAAGATAAAGGTCAGTAATTGACAATCATAATGTTTTCTCATCACATACTTGGCACCGAATACAAACATTTCCATTGAAAATGTTTAATTAAAACCACCAAAAAGATTCCTTAATACCATAAATAAATGGTTTAACCTGGAACATTCCATAAAAGCATAAACTGTTTCTCTTTTAAAACAAAAAGGATATTCAGAACTTACTTCAGGGTTTAAGACAGAAACAAACGCATTTACAGCAATTGAGTGAGAGAGAGAGAGAGAGAGAGAGAGAATTACCCGCATCTGTTCAAATTATCTATATAGTGAAGGTGTGAGTATAATTACTTAAACTGCAAAATGTTCACCTTTTTACTGAGAAATATAACGTGACGTTCAGTAATTAAGCTATTGAATATTAAGATGGTCATTGTTTATGCATATGTATGTATCTGCTTCATATAAGAAGACATGATGAAAAGCTACATTTGTGGAAAAACATGATTTAAAAGCACATTTAGAAGTGGCACAGAACAAAAGCAATTTTTTGTGTATATGTGTTTTCTTTGTTTTCAATGTAAAGCAGATACAGTCATTTGTCATGGAGAATAATACATTTATTTAATTATTTACTACTGTTAAAAAAATTGTGGTCAGTAAGATATTTTTTATGTTTTTTAAAATGTATTAAATATAAAAAAATAAAAAATAAAATAAAAAATAGTGACATTTTCATTATTATTATTATTATTATTATTATTATTATTATTATTCAAACCTTTGAACAGTAATGGTTAATGTGAGTGCATTTCAATGTTACCTAAATTGTAATAGTTATTCTAATTGTGAATGCAATGCAAAATTAAGGCCTTGAACATGTGCACAGTACACTGTAAACCCAGATTTTGATTCAACTCAAAGAGATTGAGTACATATTACTTAAATGTGTCTAATTTATTGACATTACTTGTTAATTCTGATTAAGCTGAACTTTTTCTTGTCCTTTCTTATTGTAATTGAGTTTTTAAGTCCAATCAGTAGTGTCTACTCAAACAAACTGAGTTTGTATTACTTAAACATGTGTCTTTCTTTACATTAATTATGAATTCTGAGTAAACTGTACTTTTTAATGGCCTATCTTATTGTAATTATGTGTTTGAGCTAAAACAACTTAATATCATCAAGTTTTGCCTGTCCAACGGTAAGTTCAGAGGGTCAAAAACATAATACGATATCGCAAATTATTTTCCATATGGAGTCACTGGTAAGTTCGTGATTTCTGGACGTTATTGTTGTGTCCCTGATGTTAACATACATTTGATCAAACCTCATTTAAAATTTAGTCTGCATTTATTTTATAGACGGACATATATTTTTTTTAAGTATTTTATTCATCAGCATGATAATCTGCATTTATATTATAGAGAGATTTTTTTAACAAAAAGTATTTTATTCCAGACCTGAGCTTTTACTTTGAAAAGTAGAAGCTCTGTGAAGCTTTTATTTTGAAATGTAGAAGCTCGTGGACGGCACAAGGCGGGATGGCATGACACGGCATTGACGTCACCCATGCAACCGGGCTGAGTTTTGCAGTTTGTCTGAGCAACCGGGCTGAGTTTTGCAGTTTGTCTGAGCAACCGGGCTGAGTTTTGCAGTTTGTCAACCAAATTTGAAGAGGTGCAGTACAATATTGTAATGATTGGCAGTAAAGATGAAGAGATTTTTTTTTTCTTTTCTTACCATCACTGAGGAAACTACACACTAGAACCCTATTAGGCCATGGCTTTGTTTCTTTTGTTGCTAAAAAAAAGGACATGTTCAATAAAAATACAATTGGATCAGTGTAATGTTGCAGTTGTATGTATGTATTTTACATAGGTGTATTAATTGAAAGATATTTTGAGTTTCAGGAACAAGAAGTTAAGTTGGGTCAGTTAGAATACAATTTAGTTAAATTGGTTATAGAGTAATGCTTACTTAACAAGCTGAGTTAAATAAATGGGTGGGGAATGATTGTTTAAACTAAGTATCTTCAGTTACTGTAACTCGGTTATAAGTACATTCAACTTAAATGTTCTATTCCATTCCATTATGGGCTTAAGTACATTGAACGTAGTTCACCTCACTTATTCAACTAATGCTTCATTACTTAAAAATTTTAAGGCAACGGGTTACCTGGGTTTTTTTAAGTAAATTCTACTTATCCGGGTTTACAGTGTAACTGGACAGTTGACACAATATGTTTTTCTGCTACTAAACACAATCACTTACCAGCACATTACTCTTTACAGACCTAGCCATGTGCATGTGTATGTGGACATGCAGAGGCTTGGAGCAGGATTTACCTCTGTAGGTTATCCTCCTTCACTTACAATAATTTATTCAGCAAATACAGTCTCATCAACATGCATAATACGATTTTGCAGCACTGCGGGCAATGCCGAGGGCACATGATTAGGTAAACAGGGCTTTAATCAAAGGCTCACATTAAAGGCTCATTACAATTAGCAGACCAGTTTGGGTTTTATTAGTGTTATGGCACGGAAGCTCTCAAGAGGACTGTTGTCCACCATGAGATGCTGCTGTTGGGTTGTTTCGGAAGGGAGCAGGAGGGAATAGAAGAAGAAAGTTGTCCTCTAAAGCGGAGTTAGATGTAAATGAGTGAACGTGAGGACCGAATGATGGTGTTCCATTCAAATGTGAATAACACGGGGCACAGTGGATCCTGCAGTGGAGAGATTGTTATAGTAATTCTTCCTCTGATTTTCCAGATCTAGAACAAGTGTCTTTGTAAACGTTTAATTAATTAGGTCCATTTATATAGCGCTTTTCTGACACTCAGAGCGCTTTACATTGTGAGGGGGGAATCTCCTCATCCACCACCAGTGTGGATTTAGCTGCTCTCTGCCTCTATGTTTAATTTATAGACTATAGAGCATCAAATAGGTGTACACTTATGGGATTATGGGAATTTAATGATTTGTTAAAAAGTTAAATATTTGTATTTTGAACAAGGACCAATAACAATCATTTATCTTAGAATATAAGACATTAATTAAACACTATTGTTCATAAGTTTGGGTCAGTAAGATGTTTTTGGGGAACAAATAAATACATCTTTCTTTGTAACTGCTGGCTATTTAGTTACTCTCTTCCTGTATATTTACTTTAAAGAGCAGGGGTTCTCAAAGTCTACATTCAAAGGTCCAAATATGAATTACCATCAATGTCAAAGGTCCGGAACAATTGTTTTTAATAAACATGCATAACAAAGCAACACTTTTTTTATAAAGTGCCTTTTGCATTCACAATACATTAAATAACAAGTGCAAAAGGGACAAAACATTGAATTTAATTGTCGACAATAGAGGTTGACCAATATGCTTTTTTCTCTGGCCGATGCTGAGAAATCAGGGCAGCCGATGGCAATATATGATGCCGGTTTTTTTTGGCCAGTATGTTTGGCCAATTTTCTTTTTTTTTATATCATAAAAGAGAGTATTAGTAAATCTTTATTGCAGGGCTCAAGATAGTAGCAGCCCAATTCATAGAAATAATTCATGGTACAAAACTTAAGCTTTTTTGTTTGTTTGATGAGAGACACCAGTGTTTCCCACAAACTTTGCAAATGCAAGTTCATTCTCTGCCAGCAGGAGGCACTGTTGGAGTGGAAGATATAGCGGTTTCCCCGGTAACGGCTTTAATCAAATCAGCACTGTGCTCACAAACGCTACTTTACCAGACACAGGAAAGACGAAAGGGAAATAAAATCGAGCTTTTCTGAAGACAGTCTTTTCAAAGATACATTCATATGAAAACACCTGTGCCGCATTTTGATTTTGAAATGTGCAGTGCTCGTGTTTATTCAACCAAGTATAAGCCTTTTGGGAAATCAATTTGAGGCGGTCATTTTTGATATTGTGATGGGCCGCCACAAATAAATCAATGTTTGGGAAACACTGGACACTGCTAGTCGAATGGCCATAATCTGTGATGACAATAATAATAATAATAATACAAAATATATAATAATAATTACTCATATTACACAGCGGTGAAGTGTCGCCCGATTACATCAAACATCATACGCTCACTGGATGCCATGACAACAAGTGTCCCGCAGGAACACTTTAAATATATCGCCTTTGCTTTCATTTCGGACCATCTCCGAAAATACATAAAAAATCTAAACAAATGATTTACAAGTTTAACATGCTTTTATCAACGTAAGAAATATAATTGGTGCTCTTGAAATTTGACTATGAAAAGTGCTGGTCTAGAGCATCAGATTGATGTAAATCTTTTCATTTAGGTCTATGGGATTTTGATAGTCTGTAACAATGAGGTAATTATCTTAAATAGCTTAACAAAGAGCATGTTTTGGTAGTTATGTTTGGCGTCTTTTTGTTTTGATAGCAAACCTGTAGTACTAAACATTAGCAATGTATTAAACATTAAGAAAAAACGTTTCCTTTGCTTCTTGGACCAGCATTGTAGTTTAGTACCCTGCAGAAGCGTCCTGGGTGATGTTGTGAGATGATATCTCAATGCAGTCCTCGAAATGACAAGCAAAAACAGAAGAAAGTGCGGCTACATAAACAGAGCAGAGCTACAAAAGGCACTGCAAGGTACACACACACACAGAGACATGTATCCCAGCTGATTTGAGTTGATGGAGAGTCAGTTTGTTGCAGATCGGCCTCACGCTGCGTTAACTCCCACGCGGTCTAGCCGAGCCGTGCTCCAAACCAGCACTTTACTGATCTAGTCTTTGTTTCTCTGTCTCTCTCTTTTTTCTCTCGTTAGATTTATATGCTCAGATATTTCTTGTTTCCCTTGGTATGAAGCATTACTTTAGTTTTTCCATGTGTAAGCCAACTAGGGTGGCCATTTCCATAACACCAAAAAGGAGGATACTTTGAGAATAATTGCATAGGACTCTGGTGTACTCACAACTACAATACAATTTTGTCCATCATATCGATGGTATCATGATACAATGATTCTGAAATAGCCTACTCTATTCATTGCCAGAGAATTTGATCTACGATATATCTTGATGTAGACCGAAGTGTAACAGAAGAGGCAAAAAAAGTGTTTCACACTATTTGTACTTATTCAAGACATTGTGATGTCTGTTTCAAAAACTGACCACTGAGATGAACCTGTCTTGCAAAGTGCACAGTGCCTGAAAACATAAAATTCCTAGACTTCTGGAAATAATAGAAACATATAAATACACTTCACAGCGACACAGTGAGCAAAATCCATGAAAGGCATCTCTACTGCTTTTTGATATAAATTTGTGCTCTTTTGTCCATTCCGGATTAAATGAGGTCTGACGTTTCAGCATGTTAACGTTATTATAGGACGTAGCCAGCAAGTGGAGGCTTGTTTAATTTTTTAACCAATGATATACTGTATCAGATATTTATTTTACACCGCTTTCAGCCAATCATTTGTTTGACCAGAGATCTTACAACATTAGATGCTATGCTGCTGCATCCCAATAAAGATTCTAGAGTGTTTTTTTTGTTAGGCCGATTCAGCGCAACTCCAAAAAGGAGGACAAATTTGTGTTCGGCTTGAGGCTGCGCCGGACAGAGGGCTTAAAACCGGACTTTCCGTCCAAAATCCGGACGTATGGCCACTCTAAAGCCTACTATTAAACAAACTCTATTAGTAGTTGTATTTTCTGCAGTCTTAGTCTGACTGGTTGACTTTACAAAAATTTGTATTTTCTGTGTTTATATATATATATAGATATGGTATGAAGCAATACCGTTAATATCGATATACAATAGTTTGATACGAGCGCATCTGAAAAAAAATAGGGAGGACACAGACTGAACTGTTGCGGAGAAAGTGCATAAAACTATTTGTTCTAAACATGTGAAAAGCTTTTTATGAAGGGCTTTAAAGAAAAACTCGTAAAATATACGAGTATAGTTCAGTGTCAAGTTCAAGACACTGATGCTTGCATATAGAACAGCCACAGGCTCAGCACCCTCCTACTTCCACTTACTGATGACAATCTACATCCCCTCCAGAAGCCTGAGATCTGCGAGTGAGCGACGCCTCGTGGTGCCATCACAGAGAGGCTCAAAATCGCTTTCCAGAACGTTTTCATTCATTGTTCCTGGCTGGTGGAATGAACGTCCCACCCCCATCCAGAATGCTGAGTCCCTGACAATTTTCAAGTGACACCTGAAAACTCATCTCTTCCATCTTCATTTGATTTCTGCTCCTTCTTCTTCTTCATAAAAAAATATTAATTTGCTCTCTTTCCTTAACCTCTCCCTGTCTAGCTAGTTTTGCTCCGAGCAATGCCTGAAATGTTGTATGACAAGCACTTCCCATGACTGTTTGCCTCTTTATAATGTATCGCTTATTGTATTTCTCAATTGTAAGTTGCTTTGGATAAAAGCATCTGCTAAATGAATAAATGTAAATGTAAATATAGAAGCCTATAGTTTAGTTTCAGTTTAAAACGGCTCTGACAGAAAGGTTGTGTGTGCCGCTGACAGAGACACGCTGTTTAATGTATTTGAGATGTGCTGTTTTCCTAAATGCATAACTTACATTTCAAAGATATATTCTTCATCTGAAAATGTTAGTAAGACATGGATGCATGCATGCGCGCCAAACAGACAGATTGCAATGAAATAGGAGTACAATAACTCTGACTAAATATACATTTTGCTGAGCTATTTGTAGTTGGACAATAGATGTGACACATGTAGAAAGTAAGTGTATTTGTATGATAGCGCTAACTGTAAAGTGTAATGGGATAAACACAATAGCCTTTTTACTGTAACTGTATTATTGTGCAATGTCACAATGTTTAATTTAATGTGATTTTAACCCCTTTTGCACATAATATATGCCTACATTATTTGTTTAATCCAAATACAAAATACTGAGATATATACTGTATACCGCACATCAGCCAAAAAATACCAATATAGGATTTTTTTATCATATAGCCCCCTTCCTATTATATATATATACATACACAGAAAAAGGGCTATCGGTCTATTACCTTTTTCTATTTAATTTATTAATCATGTGTCGATTAATCAAATTAATTGCTAAAAACATTTACTTTGAAAATACCCACAAAATAATATTTTGTAATATATTTATTTATTTTAGTCATTTATCAGACACTTTAGCATATTTAAAGCTTTTTTGTGTTAGATGAGAATTTATCAAGTAGACATTACAAATAGCTTTAGAAAATAATATTTTATTTAACACGAAATGTATTATACATAAAATATGGAACTTAAAATAAGATAATTTGAGAACTGCCAACAACTACAAACAACTTTGTTACCAACGGTCTTAAAAATACCTTCTTTTGTGTTCCACAAAAGAAAGGTTTGAAACGAGAGGGTGAGTAAATTACATAATTAAATTGATTTGAGTGAACTATCCTTTTAATTGGCCTCATTCATGAAACATGCGTAATATAGGAGTAATTTGTGCATAAAACGGACCTTCCCGAAAACTCTCCTTTGGATTCACAAACGCTTCGTAAACATCCGATTTGATAGTTCAACATGCGTTTGTTAATGAATTCCAATCATTCGTAAATAGGGCTCTTGTGCACGCTCATTCACAATTAGGATAATCCCCGCCTATGAATTACAGTTAAGCAAATTGCGTGTCCAGGAAGGCAGTGGAATATTCTGGTCTACTTTCTCAGGTTTTGCTTTAGTATATTGCACAAATGCAAAAAAGACTAATAGGCCATATACTTAACAATACATACGTTTTTGTCCACCAAAGCGTTTTTAGCCAGATTAAAAATGTCAGGTGCTCTTCTGAAAACAGCCATTTGGTGTCACTTGGGAACGCTTTGGTGGCACAGCGTTTTTCCAGCTGAGACGCTTTGGTTGCTATGATAAGGAATGTCCACAGCACTAACATATTACTAGTATATAATTTTGAAGAATATCACTGAATATAATAGTGCAGTAACCCAGCAATATTAACTTTTCTATTGTTGTTCAGTTGTTGACCAATTGGTCGGTGTATAATTTGTCCTGCCCCTCTTCCATTGATTGGACGGCTGGGTAAAAAGTTATAGTGACAAGCGCTGTGTTTTACCCAAAGCTAAACAGTTTAGCAACTCTCAGCTAAAAAAAATAAATAAAAAACTATAGTGGCAATGCATCAAAATTCAGTGTCATCAGTTTGCCAAAAAGAACACAAAACGTTGTACGCACGATTTACACCTGGTAGGGAGCTAGCTAATGGAGCCACTGAATAGTTCCTGGATTTACTATACTGGAAATGTATTTTGTACAGCTGCGTAATTTAATTTATTATATATATATATATTATTTTTTAAGATATTCCAGTCTTCTATCAGCTTATTACTTTTAGTTTCCTCTATACAGTCCAATAAGATGAGTTGCCAGAGAGAGTGTTGTTGGAATGTTTAGTATTCACCCATATATTTATTGTTGGTTTATAGTTGCAGGGTTTAGCAATTAGTGTCACGCCTCTATCTGCACTTCTCTCCATGGCTTCATGCTTGCGTTCACAGCAATTAAGAACAAACTGCTCATATGGATAGATGTGGCCTTCCATTTTTAATTAGCAAAGCTAGTGTATATAGCCTGAGCTGCTTTCCCTGCATGTTGATGAGTTTGTTCGCTCTCTTACAACAAGGCCGGAAAGGATCATATGTATTTCAAAGGCAACAAATTATTATGATTGGAAAAATCCGTGTGATTTTTTTTCTTCAATGGCGCATCTTCTTGAGGTAAATTCTGTCTTATGCGTATTTTTCTGAGGTTAATTCTGACTTATACCTCTCCGCACGAAGCGAACAGTAGCCGAGATGAACTTAAGGTAAAGTCCTGCTGCTTTGTTTGCTGTGATGTGGGCATTTACATGCCACACGTCTCTCGTGGTCTATTATAATATCAATAGAGCGCTCAGCACATGGCTGTGGTCGCATTAGAGATAATGAAGGCAGACGTGAAATACTGGACATCGCATTGGTTTCATATGGATTACTTTATCACAGGATATTTGTTTTCGATAAGACTTGCTTAGTTTAAAAGTAAACATGTTAAGCTTTCTACAGAAATGTCTTTAATGTCCCTTTGTAGAGTATTTGCTGAGTTTCAGTTCATTTTAATGACGCGTTTCTAAATGAAGATCATGCAGACCAAGGCGGCAGACAGCGCACTATGTTTGTATTCTTTATTTTATAAAAGCACAACATTTTGTTGTTATTATGTGTATATACAAATAAAAGTAGACCCTTCGATTTGATTGATTCGATTAAATTGATGTATTGCTCTTACCTGTACGATTACAATTTACAGAGTAATTCAAGTTCCTTTAGGTGCTTTAAAAAAATGCAACAACACGCCGACACAGGCGTCGATCCCAGAGGATTAATATCAGTGTTCCTATAGTTCAGATATAGTGTTGTGGAAAAAAATAAAAACAATAATAATAAGTCCGTTGACTGGCATTTCAGACAAGATGAAAATTAACTTGCATATAATATGCTGGTTTGGCTGAACGTTTTAAAAACATCAATAATAAATATAATTTGGAATATGATGTTATGTAGCCAGTATTTTGAAATCCCAGTTACATTATTGATAGGCTACAATACTCTAAATCAACAATCCTGCATTTTTCAGTCAAAAGCAGGCTGATTTTCAAGGATCGTTCAGAAAATCAACTTTGAAGAGCAACTTTGAACATGGGCAGAAATTACAGTGCACAATCAGCACACCTGTGCCACTGCACTGCTTGACAACATTTTTCAACACAACAGGTATTAATAAATGGTGTGGGTTGTTCAATTGTCTTGCACAATGCTATTATAAAAAAAGGAAAGAAAGAAAGAAAGAAAGAAAGAAAGAAAGAAAGAAAGAAAGAAAGTAATTTAAAAAGAAAGAAAGAAAGAAAGAAAATAATTATTTAATTAACAAATTAAACATTATTTATTTATTTTCCTATGTGTACCACCTGGGGGCACTCCGCTTACTAAAGTTTGAGATCCACTGCTATGGAGAAACCTACCTAAAGCACTCTTTAAAGTTGTAAGACAGCATTTTCACAAGAATAAGAAGTGTGCCATGAAGTATTTTATGACAAACGACTGGCTGCGCCTCCTTGAGCCCAATCACATTTTTAAATCCCCCTTCTCTCCTGTGTATAACCCATCCTTAAATGAACTCGGAGTTCTGAAGTAAAGCTAATAGTGAGTGAAGAGTTATCGCAGTGTTGTCTCTCTTGTGTGGACCTGGTGGAAGACAGTATGTTTATAGTAGGCGGAAAAGTCATAGTTTGGTGGTTCTCACTAAATCATTATGTGTCTTTCTCAGTGGTGGGCAAAGTACACAGATCAAGTACTTGAGTAAAAGTACAGATACGTATGATAAAATATTACTCCAGTAAAAGTAAAAGTACTGCTTTTTCAATTTTACTCGAGTGAAAGTACAAAAGTACTAAATTTTTTATGTACTCAAGTAAAAAAGTACTGATAGACAGATTTATTTTGCAATTTTATATAGACTACTTTATTTAATTTTATATTAGCACATATTTTTATAATCCTACTGCCCCAAATACCTGGGTTTTTCCCAAAATAACCACTATATAGTCAAGATATATATTTTGTTGATATGGACTACATTGATGAGAGTGATGTAGTAATGTTGACTGTGAAGCTTACACTGCCATGTACCTGAGAGAAAACAGATTTCACCATCTAATTTTCACCAGGAAGAAAAAAGTGTTTTAGAACTTGTTGTTTTGCAGAACGTCAGTTATACATGACATGAGAATTAGGCCTGAAATTAGGAAGAACATTTTAAGGAAAATCTAATTATATTTTCATAATGATTTTTTTACTTCTCAAACCTTGTCTGTGGTGTAAAAACACCCCTGGCCAAACGCCCCCAGAGGGCATCACTTCCCACTCTGATAATTACTGTAGTTACTATGTCCTGAACATCACATCCTTTCTTTTTCCCTCAGATGGAATCTATCTAGGTGGCTGAATAAAGATATTTGGACTTTATATCTAAAAATGTCCTCAACTTAGCACCAGCAAGCTTGTTAGCTAGACAGCTAGCATCATTTACTTATTTTCAGTATGGTTATGAATAAACATTCATATCTGTCTACTCGGCTAGTTGATCTAAACAATATACAAATGTATACTGTTGATAAACGATATAAAAACAGACGTCACATAGGTCTAAATGCATAGCATTTTAATAAAACTGCTAACGTTACAGCAGCGGGGAATATGAACGTGCATGAGTTATTTTATTTAATCGGTGTTATTTTAATGTTTTGTTGTTTGACCTAAAACATAACGTTAGAGACACTGATGTTGATCTGTCTGCATTCAAGCATTTCAGTGGGCTTAAATAGATCACCCTTTACAGCAGATTTAGTTCACAAACAACTGACAGTTTTGACCTAAATATTATTTTCAGTTACAATAAATAATCCCAAAAATTCGACATTAGTAACTTACTTTTCACAGCATCAGTAGCGCGCGCTCACAAGATCTCCCGGTTCTTTACTCGTGAGTTCAGTTCACTGAAGGAGACTCGCTCTAAACGGATCATTTGAATCAGTGAGTTTTCGACTCGGGAACAGCTGCAATCAGATCATTGCAGTTCGTGAATGAATCGTTTGTTGCGATTTGCGAACCGAGGTTCATTGAAAAGAATCCGTTTGTTCATGAATCAGACACCGCTTCTGCGTCTCAGAGCACGTGATGTATTATAAGGAGTAACGATATGTTTTATGAAATGTAGTGAAGTAAAAAGTACGATCTTATGCTTTGGAATGTAGTGAAGTAAAAGTAAAAGTTACTCAAAATAAAACTACTCCAGTAAAGTACAGATACTTGAAAAATGTACTTAAGTACAGTAACAAAGTTGTTTTACTTCGTTACTGACCACCACTGGTCTTTCTTAGACTGAGTTTAGATTCTTTACACTTCCTTCAGGAAAATGAATCATCAGACTTGTTTCAAATTCTCTTTTGCAAATGGTGCATTGTTCTCCGCCTCCAGTGTTCTCACTGTAAATTATAAGAGCTTCTCACTCCTACATATGATTTTGGTTGTATTCTCTAATATTAATGAAGTGTTCGCCAAAACATTTAAATTAAAATGTCACGATTCACTAATTAAAGTAAAACTTGCATATTCCGACATATTCATATTTAGACCACTTACAGTGTATTGCACTTTTATGGTGTATTCATTGTATTTTTTGGAGGTTTGAGTAGAACAATGTGTGCATTTTTCTTTTTCATTATCCCAAAAATATAACATCATTCAAGTTTAGAATGTGGGTTAGTACATAATGGTAGTGGTTGAGATATTCATTATCTTAAGATGTTTCGACCTTTGTTGAATACTTCTTGTATTGTTAGCACACAACTTGTTAAGGTTTATGATAGCTGTACTTAATTTTACGTCTCCACCACTTTTGAGATTCCAGCACTGGTTGTGTGCTGATTGTTCATTGACTTAAGGAGCAATTGAACACATGAGAACGGATTCACTCCCCTTCCTTTAAGCCCTCAGGTGATACACGATCCAGAGCACCATTTATTTGACTGATTTGATCTAATCTGATTGGATTCGATTTGATTTTCTTCCTTAGCCCTTCCCGCCAATTGGACCTGATCTCTTATTACGGGGCGGTAATGGGATGGATGGGAGGGTATCAGCTCTCATTTTTGAATCATTGAAGAACAAGCTCAGATGAAATGACATTACGGTGTGCTTCGCTAAGCTAATGCACGCTAATGTCTGATCAGACATCACTGTATGCCTGTCAGCAAGGCCTCGTTGGACCATCGGATGCTTTGCTAAGCTCTTGGAACACGACTTGAAAACATATGTATGTCACAAAGGGTCAAGAAGGAATTAGATTAGTTCTGCCTGCAGTGCCGCCCACTCCCATCATGCATAAGCATTTTTGTGATACATACAGTTTGTAGCAATAAATAGTATGACTAGACCTGCTAAATACCCTGGAGATCACCCATGCCATTACGATTACACCTCTCTCTTTCTCTCTGTCAATGACTGTGTTGTTTTTTGAAGTGCTTCTGAGAAATACATGGGCCTGCTCCAAGCTTCTGATAACACCCACATAAAATCTCTATGGCACTGCAGAAACACTGGATGCATATGCAAGTCACTTATCTAATTGATGGAATTGGACTAATATGCCTTTACTTGAAGTTACAGAACCCCGAGGACTCTCTCGCACACTACGTATATCAACTTTTTTGTTTGTTTCCGCTCCGTCTATATATAGCTAATGTACTTTGATTCTGTGTTGAGATCATTTTCTAATGATCTGATTTGTTTATGCTTGGTTATCTACAGTACATGTGTGAAAAAGGCAAGAAATTGGAAGCTCCGTAATGAGGTTCATTCTTGTATTCTAGAGGAAGTAGAAGTTCAATCTTTTCTCTTTTTCAAGAAGAGTTCAGTCTCCAGAAACAACAATAGGAATGATAGCAGCCATTTGAACAGAAGTAGCATCATTTATCGGTAGTTTGCGGCACTTCATCATTGGCTGTTTCATGACTCAATCGCTCCCGTTTTTTTTCTTCTTTTTTAACACTCTTCTATAGTCTGATCCTCAGGTTTCCCGGTGGCGTTGGTCTGGTGACAGACTGAGACTAGAGTTTTACCGACCTGTTTGCTGCACAGTAAAACTTTACTCAGGTAGTTGCGTTAGGATTATTCAGGCAGGGTGACTGTATTATCTGGATGTGATGTGACTTGAAATGTAAAGGTTTAAAAGAGCTCAAACACATATTACAGTCATCACGCAAACTTTTGCAGACATTTGCAGTATGTTGCTAAAATGTTCCCTTCATGTTCACATGACATTAAGCCGATGTTTTGCAGCATTTATAACTGAATGCATTTGAATCTGCTCTTTTGATGGTGCTTGTATATTCTGTTTAAAATAGCATATATTCATTATGCTGGTGTCTATTTGATGTATGTGAAAGATTCGATCCGTAGTACATTTCTAACTGAATATTGTGCAGATGTTTTTACAATGTCAATGATTAAGGCCTGTTTCACTTATGATGCAGTGTGCAAGTGGCGCTGTTCATCTAGATATCGATCTGCGTCAATTAAAACACATTTTGATGGAAGTTGCAACAACGTACAGCAGTCGTTTTTATAACAATGTTGATACACATTTGTGAATCATATCTTAAGATGTCAGTCCACAAATAAATATTCTTAAAATAGCACACAGCCTACACCACCCAGACATCACATGCATGTATGTTTCATCTGGAAGATTGCTCATGTGTAGCATATTCCTAAAATACCCCATCCTTTTTTTATGGTATCCAGTTCATGGAGCTTAGTGTTTGTTAAGTTGTTTGTAGTGTATCCTTTTGAATGTACTAACACTAAGGGTGGCCTTTCGTTTAGCATATCAAAAAGTGATATGCTTTGCATTGTATTCAGAGCGTTGGAAACTTTGATAAATGCAGAAATTCATAGATGTCTCTTTCCTCCAGCTCTCCGGCATATAAAGAGAAAGGGAAAGGAACTTGTTTTATCTGCAATGCAGCAGCAAAGCAAGCTTCTTAAAATCATGGAAATATTCATGAATCACAACAGCATCACAAACACTCCGTCAAACTCCCCTTGGCTTATTCTGCTGTGCTGGGTAATGAACGAAGCTGAATGGGTGACCGGTTCCCACACACAAACTCACCCTACATATCATAAATAAAGACGAAATCGTTGTAAAGTACTATGAGAGCTAAAAAGAATTGAGGGGAAAGAGTTACCCCCTCACTTCTCCCCTCAAGGCTGCCTTGAAAGGCCGTTTTTCTCATTGTCTGTATCTGATCCGCCTTGTCTGGCTGCTCAAAGGCCAGCAACTTAGCCCTCCATTGATTTCTGTCAGATATATAAAAAACGGTTAGAAGGTTAGAGACCAACTTAAAATTAAACAATCTAAAACTGCCATTGTAACCTTGTGAGTACTTTCAGGGCTCCATGCAGCCCGGGGCAACAAGTGTCATGCCCCTTCCCCAAAGACAAATCTGGCCTACTCCCATGCATTTTAAAGGGATCTCTCTGAATTGAACACCACCCCCTCTGCTTAAATGTCTAAATAATACTCACTCATGTCCCAGAACAATTAACCTAAACATATTGTGCTTCAGTTCAGCTGTAAGTACATTACAGAAACATAAGAATAAGCTGTGCATGCAGAGTGGAGGGTCGGGAGTTTTATTAATCGAGCATTAAGGCTCATGTATGTTGATAATGATGATGTATGTGAGGCTGTTGTGACCCGTGAGGTTTGGGCGATGCATTAACGCATGTGCTATTGTCAAAAGAAAAGAATGCCACTGCTACTTTTTACAGCTGCTATTTGTGTGACTGAATTTGTTGAGTTTTAGTCTGTATAATCTCAATAGAAATTGGAGATTTGAACTACTTTAACTTTGAACTAAGATTTGAACTACTTTCAACAATTTGAACTACTTTATTTATGCATAGGATAGATTATTTTGATAAATAGCAGTGAGACATAAATAGGGGTCCTGAGACATTTGAAAAAAATACGTTTTAAACATTTATTATTATTTGTTATTATTATTATTATTATTATTAATGGCTGTGTTTAACATGGTACAGTCATACCAGTGCTGACATGTAAGTAACAATAGTCATAGGCGTCTGTCTGAATGTTAATTGCTAAAGCACAGAACTAATTTAGTTTATTTTAGTTAATTTAGTTAAAAATTAAACTCACACATATTAGATAAAGTGTAAAACAAGACATAATATCACATTATAAGATATAAAGTCACATTATATGTTGCAATCAATAGAAATAAAATAAGTCACAATTGTTTTTATTATTATTTTTTAACAAACCTAAACAATGTAAATGCTCCTGCTTGTAGAGTACTGTCAGCATCCAAAAACAATAAAAAATACTAATCAGATTCTGGGCTGTTTGATACTTACTTGCCTAATCAGCCACTGTGGCTCATTCTAATTTACTGAACTTTACAAAGTGTGCTTTTCTTTTAGTATAATATGTTGGATATGAAATGAGCTTCCTGCATTAGCGATCAGCTTTCTTCCCATTCTTCCCCTATGTTATTTTATTTTATTGTATTGTATTTATTAGTTTTTTTATGATTGCAAATTATATGTTTTGTCAGAACTTCAATTAACAATATCTTTTTTTCTTTTCACATGCTGCGCTATCTGAATGATCATAACATAAGGTAAGTGAGATTGTCTTTCTATCAACCCTGAGCTTTATAATGACTGTCACTGAAGCACTATTATAGCATGATGTATAGGAATTGAGGTGAATGTCTTTGAAATCTACTCTTGTGTGTGTTTGACAGTCTTGTGAAAACAGGAATACAGATGGTACTTAGCAACAGCACTCAATATTTCTTTTTTTCCTGATGTCCCTTTTTAAACCCCTCTGGTGTGTTAGAAGGATTCATCTTTAATATGATAACATTTAGTGCTGATATCCACTCATTGAAAATAATGAATTGAATGAACAAACACTCAATATAACACAAAACCTTCTCTCTTCTTCCTCAATTCCATTTGATCAAATATCTTTCAGCGTTGCTCCGTTGGACAGAACTTTGCATTTACTTCTCTGTCACTTGTATTTAGGCCCGTGCCGCCCAACAGCAGATTGAAAGCGGCATTTCTCATGCTGCCAAATTGTAGTCTCCTCCTCCCCTTTCTCTCTCTGCTCATTTTGCGCAAAGCAGGTTTGATGTGGGCTGGATGCTTACAATTGATCTAAAGTGCTTTTATAGAATAGGCAACTTTTTCGTCTTGTTTTATTTGGCCATGTGCAGCAGAGGGAAGCGCAGATAAACACCTCTGTCTTTTCTGATTCCCCCAGACGCCACGTGAGGACCACAGACCATCATGCACGGCCGCGAATGCATGCATTGTAGTTCTTTAAACACGAGTGTGTGTGTGTGTGTGTGTGTGTGTGTGTGTGTGTGTGTGTGTGTGAGCTTTTGTGTATTTCCTTGGTCTCTGCAGTTATTTGCTAGCTCATTAGGCATTCCATCTAGCTTGAGTAGAGCATCCTTAAAGAACAGCCTCGGCACTGACACTAATGATACACATCAGCATATGTGTGTTTGTGTGGGTTTGTCAATGTGAGGGTGTGCGACGATGCTGTTCGATACTAGAGTCCTTGCACTTCACAACCACATGTCTTAATGACACATTTACATCCCGTTATAATAACATATTTCCTAGTAAAACACTGGCTGAATCTGAATATGCTTCCTTTCCTTCTATATAGTGAGTGAAATAGTATTTCCGAATTTATAAAACCGCATGCAAAAAATTACCTGGATAACCTGCTGCATGGCTTGTTTTGCATTGTGATTTTGTAATGTACATCAATATACTCTTTACTATCCCACGAGGCCATGGCAGAGAGCTGTGATTGGCAGGAATGCAATGGAATATGACAGATTTGTCTGGATTACGTTCATACTGCAAACATTAGCTGTTTACATTACCCCTCAAATTGAGCAAATTGATATTGCGAATTGAAAATCCACCCAATGGAAACATGTAAATTGAGCAAAAAAAAAACTACCATAAATCGCGTAATATTATATTATATTTTCACATTTACAGGTCACTTGGCATATGTAAAATTGACATGATTAATTATTAATGTACTATAACCTGCATACGTGGCTGGTCTCAACTATAAGGGGCTTTTCTTGCCATTAATGCTTGGATGACCCCTTATTTACATTGGACCTATCTGTGGGACATTACGGCTCCGACACGGTCACTGGAGCTGATCGCGGCCACTCAATAGTCAATGCTTGTGTTTATTCCAGCCGTGTTGCTTCATTAAAGAAATGTACATACTGCACGTCTCCTTCGATTCAAAATACTGGCTAGGTGGGGTGGCTGCAATATATGTAAATCTATAAAACAACTATCACCAAGATTGCGAGAGGAATAACAACTATTTTAGTCTTATAACATCAGTTAATGGAAACACAGACATTTCGCAATAGGTTTTTCGATCGACATTTATAAAATATTGCAAAACTGTAATGGAAACAAACCTGGCTAATGATACAATATAGAACATACTTTTTGTTCTTAGTTTTATTTTTATTTAATTTTTTATCATGAAGTGATATACTTAGCCCAACTAAGAACTTACTTATATACAGCAACTGACCCTTCAAAGGGAGTTTTGATTGACATGTGATCTGACCAATCAGAATCTGCCATTTTTGTCGGACAAACAAACAAGACAGAAAGTCGATTAAAGTCGGTGGATGTGAACTTGAAAAATGGAATGTATTGTCATATTTCCATAAATAAAACAAGATACTTTCTGATATTCATTCATAAACAGTTTATTTCAAGTTAAAACAAGTAAAGAGGAAGAGAGGATCTACAAGGAGGGGCTACAGCGATATGTCATGACATTAAAGAGCTACAAAACAGCATTCATTCCTTGAATTTCTTAAAAAATGACAACATTTTAAAGCTGATACTTAGTTTCATATCTAATGTAACCTGCTTTGTCAGCGCATTGTCAGTTTCCTCTTTATTCCGCAATGTATTTTTTACTGCGTGAGATGGTGTGTGGTGTGAAAGTGACATGGCTTGTCAGACATAGCAATAGTTGTAGCCCCAACCATGGCCTTTGTGATGTCATCAGGAGGGAAAAGTTGTTTAAAAAAATGTATTAATTAATTGTCTATGGCATTTTGACGAACGATTTTCTGTTTATGATTGGTCAAATGAAGTAAATTTGTAATTTCAAAGACAGCTGTAGGGCAAAGACATAGACAGATGTACAGCCAGACTGTACTTTCTAGCTCGGCGTGGAGGTCAGAGAGAAGATTGCATCGGCAGGTCTCACGGTGCGGTGCATCAGCTTTCAGCTCTATTCCATCAGACTGACATGCCGATATCAATTTCGGAGAGGGACAGAACCATGTTCAGCCTGCTGTGCCCACTGAAGCTGGTTCTGACCCGGATTACTGAGTGCAGGCTCTGGGTACCAACCAGTAAACTACCAGCAGCTGTAGCTGTTCTCTTCTAAGATCTCACATCACTTATGTCCACACGACCTCTTGACAGGGCTAAAGCCTTGCGGTGAAATTGATTGCCTTTTTTGTGATTTAAGTTTTATTGCCTTGCGATTTTGTTCTGTAGTTATGAAATATATTGTGGAAAGATTTACTATGTACTAGGGGTCTGCGATATATATTGTCTGCGATAATATCGTAATTGTTGTTTTAATTATGTGCAATTTGACTATTGAGTATTTTGCAAAAACCAAACAAAACACCTACGGAGTGCACGCATACATTAGCCTAACGTATGTGGTGATGAAGATGAAGCAGGTTAAACAGGGTACGTGCGTATTTAGAGTGTTCTTTCACTACATGATTCAGTCTGTTAACTGCTTTAAAAATTATTGCAAAATTCAAGATATGGGGGCAGAAAACGTATATTTTTACATTTTATATAGTTAAAATCACACAAAGAGTGACGTTTTTTCTTAAAAAATAAGCATGGTTACAAATGTGATATTGTCTTTATACAACAGTTCAATAAACAATAAGTTAATATTAAGATACGTACATTTTAAACACCATATTGCCTATTTTAGCTCCATTTCGCTGACCAAAAATAATTCCAAACAACTAACAGCTCTGAGCAACATAATGGTGATTTGTTCCAGAATTCGTTCACTTATTACCAGTGACTTTCTGCCAACTACTGGCGGCTTTAATTTCACATTTAAAGTCTATTTTCAATTTTTTTAAATAATTTTAAATATCAGTATTAAATGTTTTATATTTAATTCATTAATTCATTTTATTACCATTTGTAACTGGTTAAAGCACTCCACGTCCCTCTGTTCCTGTGGCTCAGTGGTAGAGCATTGCGTTAGCAGCACAAAAGATTGTGTGTTCAATTCCCAGGGAAGCCATCTGAATGCACTGTAAGTCGCTTTGGATAAAAGCGTCCGCTAAATGCATAAATGTAAATGCCACTTCAGATACAACTTCTGCAAAGATTCTTTTTGATGATACCGGTTTCATTTTGTTTGGTAAAAGCCAAAATGTGTATTATCTTAATTAACTGATTAAATTTACAAATTTGACTCAAAATATGTACACTTTGTAAAAAAAATGTACAAAAAAATGCTTTATTAAAGGTCAAAATCAATTTAAACTTAAATGAAAAAAATATTAACTGATGTGAACTGACCACACGTGATATGAAGAATATCAAAAACTGCAGCTGTCCACGGTAGTCAGATATCAGCACAATAATACACTCTGCAAAATATTGTCTAATTATCGTTATCGGAAAAAAAAATATCGAGATATCGTTTTTTTTCAATATCGCACACCTCTACTATGTACAGCAACTATAACTATGTACAGGATCAGACTGGTTTAAGGATTTTTGTTTTTTATTATTATTCCTATACTTTTTTCCTCCTGTAGTGTAGTAACTGTTATTTTTGTCAGAAATGTTGGATCCTATGGTGAAGTTGTGTAAGGGTTAGTTTATTTTTTTGTGACTGTTGTTGGGGAGAGTCTTCGTGTTGGCTCACTCATCACTCTTATTCTACACTGCCAATGAAATGCCCCTCCTCTCAATATGTCCACCAAGAGACGCACAGGCCACAGTCAGGGGAAAACTTGCTTAAAAGTATTCTTCAGTTCTTATGACTATAACCCTCTTTTACTAATTGTTCTCTCTTTCAGTACTCTCTTTCTCTTTCCATTTCCTTCATCATTTACTGTTCCTGTCAAGCCTGAAAACACATTGCTGTGATGCAGAAACCCATCTGATACACTCTAGTGCATAGCTACACAGAAAATAACTTAATGGGAGTTGTTTTAATGAAATCCTTTCCCTTTGAATGTTCTTCTGCTGCTTCTGTGTATCCTAGTTATTAACTCATAAAGTTAATGTTTAATAATGCGCGCGCGCACACAAACACACACACACACTGTCATTTCTGTGTCCTTCCTGTTATGCCTCTGGGGTGTGTGGGTGAAGTAAGCCCCCAGTGATGCACATTAAAGATGAAATATGCTATGCGCAATTAATTATTAACCACACAAACATGTTTTATCTTTTTATCTCTTATTTTTATCTTTTTTTAATCTCTTGTAGAGATAAGATTCAGCTTCAATTTTGCCAATGAATATGGAGAGAGCCTTATCCTCCTGTGCAACATTTCTCTCACTCTCTTTCTCTCTGTTCTTGTTCTATTCTAGAACAGCATACTAACTGATATGGAATCTCATAAGTCACCGATTTGGAACACTACATAGGCAGCAAAATATGCATCATAAAAGCTCTCTGTATGTGACGTACGATAGAAATTGAACTCAACTTTTTTATACTCTCACTCTGCCTATGAATCTCTGCAGACTGCATGTGTATTTCACAGGCTCTTTCATTTGACATTTGCCGTTCCATTTTTCTCAGAATAGAATATAGAGAATACTGTAGAACTGGTAAGAAGCAGCAAAGTAGTCTGCTAAATTGTGCATTTACCTGCCTAGATATACTATCAATAGATTGTATTTGTTTAATAGGTTATAAATAGGTTTAGTCTTATACAAGAGGTGGACAAAACATAAAAAAAATTACAGGCAATTACTAATGTTAGCTTACAGTTAACATTTAGTGTGTACATTAGTCTGGTGGTTAACACAAATCATATTTTATCTAGAGCAAACTGTTTTTTAAATAACAAGTTTAAAAAATAAATTAAATACATCGGTTATGCTCGCCAAAGCCACATTTATTTGACCAAAATACAGTAATAGGAACAATGACGTTGTCAAATTGTATTACAATTTAAAATAACTGTTGTCTATTTTAATATATTTTCAAATGAAATGTATTCCTGTGAATTGCAAAGCTAAATTGTCAGCATCCATTTATTCAGTCTTCATTGTCACATGATCCTATACAAAAATATATTTTTCATATGCTGTTTTGGTCCTCAAGAAATATTTGTTATCATTAATGTTATTTATTTATTTATTTGGATGATTAGAAAATAGCTGCCTTTATTTGAACTATTTTGATCAATTGAATGAATCCTTGGTGAAAGTAATTTTTTAAACAAACAAATAATCAATCAATCAGCTTTTTTAATCACATCTTTCCTTCGCTTATGCAGTGACAGCCTTTTTATTGTTTTATTTTTATATTTTTTATAGGAATGAGACCTTAAGCTTGTGAATGTGTCAGTGTGCTTGTGTTTTATGTGTGAGGTCTCTAATTTGAATGTTGTTGTGGAGGGTAAAATCTCATCGCTTGACTATGCATGAGGACACTAGTGCTCACTAAAGGTCAGAACACAATATATGCTGAATACTTACCAGGTCCTGTTCTTAACAAAACCCACCTGTTCATTCTTGTATGAACAAGTGGAAAACACACAATCTTACCTCTCCCAAAACCTCAGCAGATACTTAAACTGTGAGTCTTCAATTAGCGTTAACCTCAGTGTTTTATACACTCCTAATGAGTATGTGGTACCGGCTTAACTGATAAAGAAAGATCAATGCGATGAAGGGTGTGAATGAGCTAAATTAACCTTGCACTCTCCAGTTGACCCAAGATGTCTGTCATCATAATGAGAACAGCGCAGAATAAAATACATTGTTTTTCTCAGTGTGCCCATATTTGTAAATGTTAAGATGTGCCAGGTTGCTTTTGGTTCATGCTTTTGGACTAATTATATATGTATATCCATAAGTGTCTATGAAATACCTATAAACACACTGATAAAAACAGAGATTATTTTCTCAGCCAAAGCAAAAGGGGAATGAATGCAAGAAAAAGGGAGGATGACTGAGTGAAACAGAGCAATACAATATCACTGTGGGTGTCAAACTCTGGTTCTTTACTCATGTATGTCATTATTTATTTACAACTGACTTATGGTGTACCGACTTTTCTGCTGATTCTCTCACCTGCCACTTTCTCTACCTTTCACTTTTACATAATTAATTTTAACCAATCATAGACATTGAGACAAGTTTGCATCAAAGTCTATCTATCGATCGACCGAGACCGACCGAACCGAACTACCTACCTACCTAACTACCTACCTGTCTATCATCTGTCTGTCTGTCTGTATTTATATCAATATA
>QVTF01007641.1:0-2500 GCA_003573665.1 Oxygymnocypris stewartii
ATATAAAAGCCTTTCACACCAAAAAGTGTAATGAATAAACCTCAGACTGAAGGACGAGTAAATCACGTCTGAACAGAAGAACACAGGAGAAGATCAACACTCTTCAGCAATTAAACAACAAAACAACGAAACACAATTATTAGTTTATCTAAAGTCACTTTTGCTTATTAGTATGGTTGAACTGGATCATCAAAGATCAGCAGCAAACACAACTGGTACTTGTAATGCGTCACCCCCCCGACACTGCTTATGACTGCTTGTGTGCTCCAGGGTCAGGAATAAGCAGCAGCGTCCGTACCTGCGGCTCCACGTCTAGGACGGCCACCATGCCCTGCTCGTGGATCTTGCGGATGGTCTCGAGCCGCGTGCCGTACATGGCGTCCTCGTGGCTGCCGTACTCCAGGTAATCGTTGTTGGAGATGTCCTGCATCATCTGGTCATGTGACACGAAGAAGTAGTTCTTGCCGTTCTCCTCGTCCTTCTTCGGAGGTCTGGTGGTGTCTGTCGGAGAGAGAGTGCGGTCAGTGGCGGGCGGCTCACGGCGAGCTGCATCACGCGTGACGGAGCGGCTCTTACGTGGGATGGGATACGCGAATCTGTCGGGATGTTTTGCCATGAGAGTGTTCTTGATGTGTCTCCGGCCGACGCCGTGAGCTCCTGCGGACACACGAATCAGCGTCGTCATCAGTAATTGATTTAAACTGGACGATCACTGAATCAACTGACTTTAACTGAAAATTGAGTGTTTACTATTAAGTGGATAGTTCACCCAAAAATGAAAGACCTTCATTCATCTTCCGAACACAAATTAAACTATTTTTGATGAACTCTCTGACCCTCCATTGACAGCAAGGATCCTATTTTTTTTTTTAAATAAAGTTCTCTGTTCAGATGGGAGATTATATGTCGACCTCAGCACCTTTATCTTGTGGTATTCCACAAGGGTCTGTTTTAGCACCAGTCTTTTTTCCCTTTATATGCTCCCGTTAGGTCAGATCTGGAGTATATGGGGTATAATTTCACTGTTACACAGAAGACACCCAGTTGTATCTACCTCTGAAGCCAACTACCTCTATCGCTGTAGAAAGATTGGTGGAATGTCTTGGTGAGATTAAAGGCTTAAGTATACTTCTTTTTTTACACGCTCGTTAACGTATGCGCACAGTCGTAGTATGCGCAGCCTTGCAAAGTATACTTCATTTGACTCGTACGTGTACATTCGATGCAAATTGCAATACCTCTTCTGGCCTAGCGGGGGGCGTAGGGAGCAGTTATGAAGAGTACAGCGTGACGAAGGACACGGAAGAGAAACTCATGAAAGCTCAGCGGAAATGCTCGCCGTGACCAAGTATTGCGTAAGCTACCGTTCGGGAAGCCGGACAGCGTCTAAGATTATTCCGGAGGTGTGGGAAGCCATGCGTTTATGAAGTTTTTCTTCAGCTAGCTTGTGAATCGATCCCCCCCCCGGCAGCGTTTCCACCTAGTGGATAAACTAATTACTGCAGGAGAGTTTAATGCACATGTGAGACCTGCGACTGTTCTGATGACGAAATTCACATCACGCTGTCCCTCGCGTATGCGTACAAAGTAAAGTAATCTTTGGCCTTAAGGTGTGTATGTCTGCTAATTTACGATCAAAAACCGAACTGATTTGATGTGGTCCTTCTGAGTTTGTTCATCCATCAAAAATGTAGTTAGGTATACTATATCCCCCTGTTGGACACATCAAGTAAAAACCTTAGGCATCGTTTGTGACAGAGCACTGAAATTTGATAAAGTTTTTTTTCCAATTGAGACCAATCTCTAAAATTAAGTCTTTTTTTTATCTCGGAAGGACCTGGAAAAGGTTATCGATGCTATATTTTCGAGATTAAACTACTGTAACTCACTGTACCATGGTGTTAAACACAAAAGCTCGGACAGACCGCAGCTGGTCCAAAATGCGGCGTCAAGACTTTTAACAGATACGGAGTAAAAATGAGCATATCACTCCTGTATTAAGAGAACTATACTGGCAGCCGGTTTCTTATAGGATTGGTTTTAAGATATTATTATTCGTTTTTAAAGCCTTACATGGTACAGCACCATTATATATACCTGTGATATTCTGAGTCATTGAATCTCGTAGTGGTCCGTATCGTATAACGAGGGGAGACCGCTGCATGCTTTACCTCATATCCGGCAGTGTTCCACTTTTAGAGAGTTTAAGCGACATTTAAAATCCTATTTATTTTCTGTGGCATTTGAGCATATATGAGTGCAGTGAAACTGGTCCGTTGAGTCCGAGGCTTCATTTGTGTTTGTGTGTTATGAAATCGAATTTGAAGATGATTTTATTGTTATTCTGCATTTTATGTACAGCACTGTGTGTGTTCAACATCTGTCGTCTTAATATGTGCTCTAGAAACAAAGTGAACATGATAAAGACGTACTAAGGACATCGTTAAAATCAACGTATCCATACGAGTATGTGATAATCTCCAAAATGTCGCTATAGGAT
>QVTF01007641.1:7500-12500 GCA_003573665.1 Oxygymnocypris stewartii
AATAAATAGCATTCCATTGATGTATGGTTTGGACAATATTTGTAAATCTGGAATCTGAGGGAGCAAAAAAATATTGAGAAAATCATCTTTAAAGTTGTTCAAATGAAGTTCTTAGCAATGCATGTTAATAATAAATAATTACTTTTATGGTACGAAATTGACAAAATATCTTCATGGAACATGATCTTAATATCTAATGATTTTTGGCATAAAAAGAAAGACTCATACAATGTATTGTTGGTTATTGCTACAAATATAGCTGTGCTGCTTATGACTGCTTCTGTGCTCCAGGGACTGCTTTTTTCTGCATTGATTAATATTTTGTCATTTTTTATAATTGAAGTAAATGAACAGGTTGAATTGACAGCTCTAGTTATAATGTAACTGCGTATAACACACACACAGACACAGACACACACACACACCCAATCAGATGTGAGCAAACCCCACTGACACACAGCATGGGCGTGTCTAAGCAGCCAATCATCTGTGAGGGGCGGGGCCAATCACACTACTAGGACACAGGACACAGACGTGATTGGCCGGTGGGTTAGTGTCATGTACCACCACTATGGGATGCTGGGAGTCTATAAGCACCAACGAGAGAAGCAAAGCCTGATGGGAAATGAATCTGTCTCAACGGCTCTACTGCATCCGAGAAACTCACCTTCCAAGACATTTTATCCTTGACTGCAGGTCTGGAGATCTAAGGGTTTGAAAGCATCACACACACCACACACACACACCACCACACACACACACATGCAGTAGAACAGACTGATGTGGACAGGACCGGATGGGCGTTAAAGACCTATTCACACCCAACACGGACCTCTCTTTCACATTCACCTGTCAATAAAGTTATGTTTTTCCCATCATCATCAGCGAGCAAAATTAAACGAAGATTCGTATGAAGCTTCCAGCTGCCAATAAGAGAGCAGGACTCTGTTTATGATATTAATGATATTTAATCAGAAAAGGGAATAAACTCCAGAGTTTGACGGGATGCGCTTTAGCTCAAGTGTGTGAACGATTCTCAGAACCACGATGATGATCTAAACTGAAAAGTCACGTGGTTATCGGTGTGAAAAGATCTTCAGGTGGACACACACATACACACACAGAGACACACGCACAAAAATGGTAACACAGACTCTCATACACATGCGCACACACACAAACACACACACGACAGCAACACAAACTCACACACACGGAAGCAACACAGAGTCACACACACGCACGCAGCACGCACGCACCCACACACGCACACACGCACACACACACACACACACACACACACACACACACACACACACGCGCACACGCGATGGTAACACACACTCTCACCTGTCTTCCTTTGGGCTGGATAGTTGATGGCAGATCCTGCACAGAGACATGATCACCTTTATAAACCGCTCACTTCTACATTCACTATTCCTTTCAGACACAAATAAACAAAGCTGATGTGCCATTAAATGATTTAAATATTCACTTAAAGTAAATAATTGATGTGAAAGTGTTCGTCTCGAAACCCTTGATTTAAGACTATATCCCTCGTGTACTGTCCAGAGGCCTGACTCTTGACCTGAACACATGATGCATTGAATCGACGGGTCATCTTACTAAGATGGAGCTGGTGACGCTGGAGTGGCCGTTCGCAGGAGACGGTGTGGGCGGATCGGGGGACTCTTTCTGAAACGCCAGAGCAAACAGTGTGATCTGTACAATCTGTGCTGATATTCCAGGAGCGGCCAGCGTGTGGCGCTCTGACCGAGAAACACTTACGTCACAGGACAGAGACTGACCGCCGCGGTAACTGGGCACGATCTTGAAGGTGATGCTGCCTCGCATCTCCCGCTGTTACAACACAAAACACAACAGGTTACAGACTAGCCATATTTCAGGGACAGATGCATAGTGAGCTAAACCTCCTTTTGGGGGGGTGCTTAAGAATAAAGCAAGTCAATTGTTTTATGTACAATGCATAGGTTTTCTGCCGGGGTTCTAGTATTTATATCTAGCTGTATAAAAAGGAAGTCAGTGTAATATCTATATTTAGAAAGCTGTGTGTGTTTGTGTCACTTGTGCTTTCTGTATTTATTTTAGCATATTAAATGTTTTCAGAGTCTAGTTCATATACGACGAATAAACCTAACTGACAAAACAACCACGCGACTTATTTCTTTAAAGAGATGTCAGTGCTAGTCTCTTAAACATGCATTTTACTCTGGAACTAGGCTTGAGTCTTAAATTATATTTGAGCACAAGAGCAGTCATAAGCAGCACCGGTATATTTATAGCAATAACCAACAATACATTGTATGAGTCAAAATTATACATTTTTCTTTTATGCCAAAAATCATTAGATATTAAGATCATGCTCCATGAAGATATGTTGTCAATTTCCTACCATAAGCTTAGTTATTGATTATTAATATGCATTGCTAAGAAATTCATTTAAACAACTTTAAAGATGATTTTCTCATATTTAGATTTTTTTGCACCCTCAGATTTTCAAATATTGTCCTACCTTAACAAACCATACAATGGAAATATTTTTTATTAATATTAATCTCAATTTCACAAAATGGACCCTTATGACTGGTTTTGTGGTCCAGGGTCACAGTGTTCTTAATTAATCATCTGTTCTGCTGTCATTGATTAGATACGCTGTGATGAGTAGTTCTGCGCCGGGCCGGCGGAGGTGAAGTCCTCTCTGAGAGTTATCAGACGTGTCTGGGTGGGTTACTCAAATAGTTACCGCTGAGTGACTCAGTCTTTTCTCTAGCACTAGTGTTTTGCTCTGCTCTCTCTCACACACACACACACACACACTCTTCTCTCTCTCACACACACACACACACACACCAGCATCTTCTGGAGCTGCTCCACCGTCTGATTGGCGACACTGATGCCGTTGATTTCACGAATCTCATCTCCGATGTGCAGCGTCCCTGAAAAACAACAGCATACGTGAGCACAGAGACACACACACACACACACACACACACACACACACACGCTCTCATACACACACACACACACACACACACACACACGCTCTCACACACACACACACACACACACACACACACACACATGCTCTCACACACACACACACATGCTCTCACACACATGCTCTCTCACACACATGCTCTACACACACACACACACACACACATGCTCTCACACACATGCTCTCTCACACACACACACACACACACACACACACACACACACACACACACACGCTCTCACACACGCACACACACACACACACATGCTCTCACACACACACACACACACACACACACATATGCTCTCACACACACATGCTCTCTCACACACATGCTCTCTACACACACATGCTCTCTCACACACATGCTCTCTCACACACACACACACACACACACACACACACACATGCTCTCTCACACACACACACACACACACACACACACACTCTCTCTCTCACATGCACACACACACACACACACACACTCTCTCACACACACACACACACGCTCTCACGCGCACACACTCGTACCCTGTCGGTGGATCATCCCGCCGTGCATGATTCTAGCCACGATGCAGTGGTTGATATCGTTCATCTTCAGAGTGATGCCCTGTCAACACAATCACACCCGAAATCAAAACTCTTTTATAACTGATCAACTCTACAGTTATTGATCCGAGCGAATATAAAGATCTGAATAACATCACTGTAGTCTTCTGCAGAGCTGCTCTTTACGGCACAATTTGGATTCGTCTCATATTTGATGTTTATTGTATTTTTCTGGTTATTACAGTGAAGCTGCTTTGAAACTCTATATTGTATAAAGCGCTATAGAAATAAAGATGACTTGACTAGACAGCAGAGTCATAGTTTCGTCTAATTTAATTGTTTGCATGCAACACCGTTACCACATGACCCCCCCCATCAACACCCTGACACGCATGTGTTTATCGCTAGAAATCAATCAATAGAAAGTTTCAGAATGTGTATTTGCTCTCATATACTTCCCTTTTAGTGAGCATGTGAACATGTATTATTAATGCTCATTTCATCTCTTGTGTGTATTTTTCTGTTCTGTAAGATAACGTGCCACACATTCATGTTCATAAATTCAAAATTATGGAATTTTTTTTTTTGGAAATCATGGTAACAGGGCTGCAGAGCTCCTTCAAAACTATTGTAGGTTACACTTTATTTGAAGGTGTCCTTGTTACAGTGTAATTACACAAATACTGCGTAATATTAATTAACTACACGTACTTACTATATGTGTCCCTGCAGCACAAAAGCAGTCATACGCAGCACAGATATTTGTAGCAATAGACAATAATACACTGTATGAGTCTTTGCTTTTATGCCAAAAATCATTAGGATATTAAAATCATGTTCCATGAAGATATTTAGTACATTTACAACCATAAACTTAATTATTGCATTGCTAAGAACTTATTTTAAACAACTTTAAAGATGATTTTCTCAATATTTAGATTTTTTTTGCACCTTCAGATTCCATATTTTCAAATATTGTCAGATCATAACAAACCATACGTTAATGGAAATATTATTTATTAGTATTAATCTCAATTTCATAAAATTGACCCTTAAGACTGGTTTTGAGCTCCAGGGTCACTTCTGGTTAGGGTTTGGCTTGCATGTAATTATGCATGATTTATTGTTATTATAATATTAAGTACATGTAACATGTGTAACAAGGACACCTTAAAATAAAGAGTTATTCATCGTAAAATAAAACAGCTCATGAAACATTTCCTTTGAGCTCCAGACCAAAGGTTTATTTGGGCCTGATCTTGGATGTGAGATTGTGTGTGAGTGTGTGTGTGTGTGTGAGTGTGTGTGTGTAAGTGTGTGTGTGAGTGTGAGTGTGTGGTGTGAGTGTGAGTGTGTGTGTGAGTGTGAGTGTGAGTGTGTGTGTGTGTGTGTGTGTGTGTGTGTACCATGGGCTCGTCCGTGTTCTTCTGGA
>QVTF01007641.1:17500-25428 GCA_003573665.1 Oxygymnocypris stewartii
ACACACACACACACACACACACACATTCTCTCACACACACACACGCACTCTCTCTCTCTCTCACACACACACACTCTCTCTCACACCACACTCAGACGCACACACACACACTCTCTCTCTCTCACACACACACACACACACTCTCACACACACACACACACACACACACACACTCTCTCTCTCTCTCACACCACACACTCTCTCTCTCTCCACACACACACACACACACACTCTCTCTCTCTCTCTCTCTCACACACACACACATTCTCTCACACACACACACACACACACACTCTCTCTCTCTCTCACACCCACACACTCTCTCTCACACACACACACACACACTCGCCTCTCTCTCTCACACCCACACTCTCTCTCTCTCACACACACACTCAGACGCACACACACACTCTCTCTCTCTCACACACACACACACACCTCTCTCTCTCTCTCACACACACACAACACACATTCTCTCAACACACACACACACTTCTCTCTCTCTCACACCCACACACACACTCTCTCTCTCTCACACACACACTCAGACACCCACACACACACTCTCTCTCTCACACACACACTCAGACGCACACACACACACACACACACTCTCTCTCTCTCACACACACACACACACTCTCTCTCTCACACACACACACACACACACACTCACACATTCGTGCCGAGATCAGCACTCTGATGAACTTTAACAGCAGTGAGTCGTGGTCACACTCAGCACGCAAACACAGCGCACAGAAACACTGATGCAGCTCGTCGCTGTCAGTTTGGGAACCGGCAGGGTTTTACAGACAGTGATGATGATGATGATGATGATGATGGGAAATAAAGACGAGTCGTCAGGAGTTTTGAAGACGACACGTTTGACTGGCGTCTAGACAGTGGGCAGAATGTGTGTCAGGACTGCTAACAACATCCCTGTCAGTCTGAGACACACCGCTGACAGTTCACTTACTGTAATTAAACAGATTATTAATAAGTAAACAGACGGATGCATCCACAGAGGATCATGAAACTGTTGATGTTGTTCTGTTGTGTGATTTCCACTCTTCATTTCAAAGCTTTATTGTATTTATATAAATGTCATTAATAATAAAATCTATCATTAATCTGACGAACACACAGGAAGTGATTTCTTCTGTTCGCCGTCTGCAGTCACACCTGCAGCAGAAACAGAGTCGAGCTCCAGAGGAACAAACCAAACGTCCGTCTGTGTCTCAGTCCTTCAGTGAGTGTGTGTGTGTGTGTGTGTGTGTGTGTGAGTGTGTGTGAGTGTGTGTATGAGTGTGTGTGTGTGTTTACTCACATCCAGCAGTGTGTGCAGTGTGTTTGTGTGTGTGTAAGTGAGTGAGCGTGTGTGTGTGTGCATCTGAGTGTGTGTGTGTGTATGCGTGCGTCTGAATGTCTGAGTGTGTGTGTGTGTGTGTGTGTGTGTGTGTGTGTTTACTCACATCCAGCAGTGTGTGCAGATGTTGGTCCTGGAAGACGCTGTGCAGGAAGTCCAGATCTTTCTCACTGCAGTCGGTCAGCGCATGGATCTCCTCCAGACTGTCCAGAACCTGAGACACAGCCCCTAAACACACACACACACACACACACACACACATAATTTCACTGCCCAAAATCTGTGCACATGCATGAATACAGAATCAGACACATCAGAGAAGCTCCAGAATCTCAACACATGAAGATGAGCATCAGATCATCACAGACATCATTCACGCTGGTTCGGGAAATGAGAGGAATCCTGTTTTCTGATCGTTTGGGTCGTGTTAGATCGTGTGTTTCAGAGACGGAGGAACATGCAAGACAACAGACGATGAAGATGGCAAGCAAAGGCTACGTGGGATACCTACTTTCTGCAGCAAGCAATCCTAAAGTACAGGCAGCGTTAGAAACAACAACAGCACAGAGAGTATTAGAAGAGACACAAACACAGAACCAGCATACTGCATGTGTACACTACACCCTACTGCATCCCACAATGCACTGCACCACCATCTCTAAACACATCTGACCAGACATTTCTGCACAAAACTGAGTCAACAATCGCAATAACGCAATCCGAATAAAACATGCAGTGTGCAGCACACTAAAGTCTTTGCACTGAAGTAGTATGCAGTGTGCACTGAGAGCTGTATACTTCATAGGCAGCAGCAGCAGTAGTATATTATTATTTAACGCCATTTCAGCATCTTAGGCTATATTCACGGCAAACACAATTAATAAAATACACATATATAAAAACCAGCAAACAAACACAAGATTTTTTACATTAAGATATGAAACAAATGATCCTGAATAACTCTTTAAGAGAGTTCACTGCATAAAAGAGTTAAACATCAAGAACCATGCATCGAGTCGAATCTTCACCTTTAAGCCAAACATGCACGCGTCAGTCTTCTGCTAAATACCACTCGATCAATATTTATGTGTATTCTCTTGTGTTTATGAGACATATGTGAGCCAGTGAAAGTCTAATTATGAGATAACGAGCATCAAAGTTTGATTTATACACTATATATTAAATCTACAGGTATTTAATGTTCTTTAGCAGGATTATTTATTTAGTAGAAAACAGAAAAGCTTTAGCTGGGTTTTCACAGAGGGGGGGGGTCACATATATTTGCATTTCACTGCTGGTTATATTACGTATGTGACCAATACAAATCTTGAAAAACAGATGGAGATTATTTCAGCATGTATCCCGCTCTTAATAATATATGATGATTAATAACAGGGAGGTATTTAACATGCCGTGCTTCATGAGAGTCCGTTGATATTAATGGTGACATGTTTTTGAATGTGACTCGGTTGAATATAAAGACGCAGCGCAGCGATGTTAAACACCGTTAGCGGTTCTGTTTCTCCGCTGTGGAGTCGAGAAGCAGCGAGCGGAGGACGGCGCACCGCGGTTACAGGAAGTGAGAGTTTAATTCTGTGACAGAGAAGTGGCATGTTTCTCAAGACCACAGACTTCCTGTGCATCGGACCTGCTGATGAGGACGCAGCAGAAGACGAGAGCGGCACTTTCTACTTCCTACGACTCAGAACACCGCTCCGCTCCATCCAGCCGGGTCTGAAGAGCTTTTTAAAGAGTTAATACTGAACGCATTACAGAACAAGTCCATTCAGTATCAGGTGTCTCTGCACAACTGGAGAGCCGAAGACATGTGTGATCCTTTATTTATGTGACCCTGGAGCACAAAACCAGTCTTAAGGGTCAAATTTATGAAATTGAGATTAATACTAATAAATAATATTTCCATTGATGTATGGTTTGGACAATATTTGGGAATCTGAGGATGCAAAAACATCTAAATATTGAGAAAATCATCTTTAAAGTTGTTCTTAGCAATGCATATTAATAATTAATAATTAAGTTTATGATAGGAAATGTACTAAATATCTTCATGGAACATGATCTTAATATCCGAATGATTTTTGGCATTAAATAAAAATGTATAATTTTGACTCATACAATGTATTATAAATATAGCTGTGCTGCTTATGACTGGTTTTGTGCTGCAGGGTCATATATCTATATCTTGTGTGTGTGTACATAAATATAGCATTGATTCTATTCCAGTTTTAATATATCACTTTAATCTACATTATAATGTTGCCCTGTGAAGTAGCTCAAATTAATTTTATTTGAAATTATTTCAGTTAATGTTTTTCCCCCCAGTGAACATCTTTTTTGTAATATTTTTAATTTCCCCGTCTCTAAACTTAACATGTCTTAAATTGGAAATCAAGACTATTCAAGGCCTTATTAATCTTTTTGATATGAGAGCTGGTTATTTCGTGAACACAGCGCGGTTTTCTCTGCGCAGCGAGAGGTCGGCAGAGGTCACCGCGCGGCTCTTCACTAGACTTTCAGAGACACTGAGGTCCAGAGATGACTGGACGGAGCTCCACACGCGGGCGGGGGGGGGGGGGGCGTACCTGAAGACGTGGGGTCCTCGGAGAAATCGTGGAGGTCTTCAGGAGGGTCGCCGTAGAACGAGTTGAACTTGTGACTTGAGACGGCCGCGAGGACAGCACCCTGTGAATCACATTCATTCATTACAGAGTCAGACTCAAACGGGGCTTCTGGGTGAAATCATCGAGGAAACGCAGACGCTTGACATTTGCACTCCAGAGACATATTAGATCATCACGTCTCTTTATTCCTTTGTGCTGCAACCGTCACGTAGCTGACTACAACCTCTGAAGCACTAGAAGAAAACATCCCCTGCTTTCATGTGGCTTTCAGCGCCACTCAATACGAGCTTTACTCTCGCTAACCTAAAACTGCTGCTTACACCTGACCCATGAACTCACTTCTGAAGCATTTCACTCAGAACATATTACAGAAAAACACCTTTTTATTTAAAAGGAAAAAGGTGAAAATGTATCTATTTATTTAATTTAACTAAACCTGTTACGTTTTTAGTCAACTAAATCTGCCTTATTTTTGTTTACTAATATATTATGATATACTGGACCATGGAGCAAAAAACAGACTTAAGTGTCAATTTTATGAAATTGAGATTTACACACACACACACACAAACACTCTCTCTCTCACACACACACACACACACGCGCTCTCTCTCTCCTCTCTCTCTCTCTCACACACAACACACACACTCTCTCTCTCTCACACACACACACACACTCTCTCTCTCTCTCACACAAACACACACACACACTCTCTCTCTCTCTCACACACACACACACACCACCACTCTCTCTCTCACACACACACACACACACACACACACACGCACTCTCTCACACAAACACACACACACACACACACACACACACACACATTTACCGTAGTACCATATGTACCGTATTTGTTCAGTGTGTCGTTATTCAGCAGATCAGATGAGAACTTTATCAAATAATCTGATGAACTACTGAACTCAACACTTTCACTTTATTCTGCTTTCTTTCCTAAAACGGGAAGTGAATTCTATTAACGACACACTTTGAGATGAATCACAGATTACTCAATCAGTCACCCGGGTTAGTTAGGAGTTAACTAGTCTCATCATCAGAAGAGCTCATGTAGCTCGATCCTGATCCAACTCAAACATATTAATAATCAATAATTAAGTTAACATTTAAATATATAAAAAAATACATGTTGCCCTCCATATATTTCAATCAAAGAAAAAACATTAATATTTGAAGAACTAATAGTTGCTGTCTGTAATGCATGTAAACATATAACACGCCTGAATATTAATAAATAATGAATTAATCATAAACGTAGGTTATTGTAGGATTGAAAATATGTTTTCTTGCCCCTGAAATATATTTCGGTATGAGGGAGAAAGTAAATATATTTTACATTTCAACAATACATTAATTGAGCTTCACTGTTTACAACACGTGACCCTGGAGCACGAAACCAGTCATAAGGGTCAAGTTTATTACATTGAGATTAATAGTAATAAATAATATTTCCATTGATGTATGGTTTGGACAATATTTGAAAATCAGGAATCTGAGGATGCAAAAAAAATCTAAATATTGAGAAAATCATCTTTAAAGTTATTCTTAGCAATGCATATTAATAATCAATAATTAGGTTTATGGTATGTACTAAATATCTTCATGGAACATGATTTTAATATCCTAATGATTTTTGGCAAACAAAAAAATGATAATTTTTTGCCATAAAATGTATTGTTGGCTATTTCTACAAATATAGCTGTGCTGCTTATGAGTCACGTTTAGTCTAAAACTAACTCTTCCTTTTCTAATGACAGCCATGTTTAGTAATCAAAACGTATTTATTAATTATTAATATGCATTGCTAAGAACTTCATTTGGAGTACTTTAGAGATGATTTTCTTAATATTTTGATTTTTTTGCACCCTCAGATTTTCAGCCAAATATTGTCCAAACCACACATCAATGGAAATCTCATTTATTCAGCTTATATGTATAAATCTCAATTTGATAAATCAGTGTTATGACTGGTTTAGTGCTCACATCTGATGAATATGATTAATGGACAGATGTGTTTGGTGACGAGGAATAAACACCTTCAGCTTCCTCCGAGCGTTGAACTTCCTCAGCTGCTCCACCGTCTCCAGCAGGTGGGTCTTATACGAGTATCGGTCTCTCTCCTGCGACACACACACAACCGTGAACCTCACAAACAGGAAGTGACTTCTACAGGAAGACAACAGCAGCAGGAGGGAAGCTAGCGAGCGTGACCTTGAGCCAGGGATGGTTGAGCGCCTCGTAGACGGTGATTCTCTCGGCCGGGTCCAGCATTAGCATACGCCGCACCAGGTCTTTAGCGCTCTCCGAGATCTGACTCCACTGCCGAGGGTTCATCTGACAAACAAACCCGTTCATAACGAAACAGACGAATCTTACACAATATTACGTTTACTTCAGATGCAGACGAGTCTTTAGTAGTCGGGATAAAACGAGAAACATCTGACTGTGGGTGCAGAGAATAAACATATGCATATTATTTATCAAACTCATATTTTCATCTTCTCACCGTGATGATTATTTGCATTGTTTGTGTTCTAGCACAGATATCTAAACATTCAGTTGCACTATTTTAAGGTGTCCGTGTTACTTTGTAATTATGGTACCGAGTAATATTAATTAACTGCATGTACTTAATATACGCTTGCATGTAATTATGCATCATTTATTATAATGTAAGTGCATGTAACAAGGACAGCTTAAAATTAAGTGTAACCAATAATTCTTGAATTAAGATGCATTTAGTGCAGAAGCTAAATTATTAGTTTGCATAACCGTAGTCGTTAGTGTTGATAATGAATTAATCCGTTTGACTAACTAGCAGTTAACCAAGTCGGATTAGATTAATCTACTTTATCATGTAAACTGAGTTTAAAATATGACAAGTCTTGCATAAAAAAAAAAAAGTAAGTTTATGCAATTGGCCATAAATCTAGTTTTCTAAAAAATAATAATAATAATAATTGTGGATGTTTTTGCTTGAGTTGAGAACAAATATCTGCCGGTGGGTTTAAAAAAAATATATATATATTATATATAATATTTTATTTAAAAAAATTTTTTTACCGCACTAGCAGATATTTTTTCTTAATTAATTCATTTCAGAAAACAAGAATTTCAAGTATATGTATCTTGATTTAAGTATGCTTCCATATTTGTACTTGAACAAGTCAAAACATACTAAGTACTTGAGTAATGCAGTAATGCAGACACAAACTGACATGGAGCCTTTAGATCAAGTGCCCTACATAGGGAGCATAGATGCTACATAATCATATTTCATGCATACGCCTCTGCATTAAACAAAATAGCACTGTCTATTCTCTCAATCCAGATCCCTTCTCTGTTAATATAAGCAATGTTTGGGTTTATAAATACTGTTCTGAACACATCTATGATTTGGAACAGAACCACCAGAGGAAGGTTTTGACATTAAAGACGTCAGCTGACGAGTCTCTTGAGGTCTAAACGAGTGATCAGTACCTTGTACTTCCCTTTCACGATGGCTTCAAACAGACGCTCCTTGGTGCCGTAAAAAGGCAAACAGCCGCTGAGAAGGATGAAGAGAATGACCCCGCAACCCCAGACGTCCACCGGCTTCCCGTACGGCTCTCGCTTGACCACTTCAGGAGCCATGAAGTGAGGGGTCCCGACACGACCTACAGAGAGACAGACCCCCCCCCGAGGCTTCAGAAACAGGGCTTTCTGTGAACATGATCTGCTGTGGGGTGAAGACACACGTACCTCCAGCCACCAGCCCAGACTCGCCCAGCTGGATGGCCACGCCGAAGCCGCCCAGTTTGACCGGAGCCGAGTTCTCCTTCGAGGCCAGCAGGACACAGTGAGGCTGAACACACGCACGCACACACACCACACACACACACACACACACACACACA
>QVTF01007642.1:0-25566 GCA_003573665.1 Oxygymnocypris stewartii
ATTTGTGTGTGTGTGAGAGAGAGGTGTGGTGTGTGGGTATGTGTATGTGTGTGAGAGAGAGAGAGTGTGTGTGTGTGTGTGTGTGAGAGAGAGAGTGTGTGTGGAGAGAGAGAGAGTGTGGGAGATTTGTGTGTGTGAGAGAGAGAGTGTGTGTGGGTGAGATGTGTAGGTGTGTGGTGAGAGAGAGAGAGGTGGTGTGTGTGTGGTGGGAGAGAGAGAGAGAGGAGAGGAGAGAGAGAGTGTGAGAGAGAGAGAGAGAGGTGTGTGTGAGAGAGAGAGAGTGTGTATGTGAGAGAGAGAGAGAGAGGGTGTGTGTGTGAGAGAGAGCGAGAGAGTGCGGTGAGGGTGTGTGGTGAGAGAGAGTGTGTGTGTGTGTGAGAGAGAGAGAGAGAGAGAGAGAGAGAGGGTGGTGTGAGAGAGAGAGAGTGGTGTGTGGAGAGAGAGAGAGCGAGAGGGGGTGTGTGTATATATATATATATATGGTGTGTGTGTGTGTGTGTGTGAATATAGATATATATATATAAAAACATAATTTAATATTTAGCAGATCTCCAAAAATTGTCTAACTTTCATATATTCATATAATGTTGCATATAAGAAAAATTGTAAAAAGTTGTACTGTTATAAAGGGTATTTTATAAAGGGTATGTTCGTTTTGAATGGGTATAAGCACGTATAATAACGAGCTCGTTCTGTGGACGGCGTCTCCTTCGGCCACAGGAAGTCCAGTCATTGTTAAAAACGCCGTTCGTTATGAATTTCCGTCCTCATTGTGTGCAGCGAGCAGCTCGTCTCGGCAGTGCTTGAATAATTCTTCCTGTTTTGCTGGTTCTGCTCCGTCGGTGGAGTGTGTGCGCTGCTGCTTTTATTGAATTTGCTGACACAAGCCTGCGATCTACCCCCCCGTCCACGGACCGCGTTTGTCAAGCCAATGGCTCTCGAGTCGTAATTCACTCGACCGACTTCTGTTCCGCTCCGTCGCCGGCGCTGTCACGATCGCCCCCCTTCCCCCTTTTTAATTAGACAACAAAACAAAAATATGAATATTCATAAGCAGAGACCTCATTAATATGCACAATTATGCAAAGCAGCACACAATTAAGCTGCATCTCTCCAGAGCGTTAATGGGGGAGTCGGTTTTCGGGAAATTTCTGCTCCGTCGATCTTTAAAATTCTTCCGTTGTGCATCTTTCCAGCCTTTGTGCTTTTGCTCGCTGATGTTTGTGGTTTCGAAACCTTTGAGGTTTGCTTGACTTGTCAAATCACACATCAGCTGGTAAAGATGGCAGATACAGAGACGCAGTTTCGACCGTCGAGCTCGTTACCTGACCTGATAATGCAGATAAACACAGAATATGGAACGATTTAACACATCAAATCTGTCGTGTCTGACACCACACGTGTGAAAGAGGCTTAAGAAGCCCGTCTCGTCAACCTAAGACCAGCCTAAGTATACAGGGCTTCGTTAAGGCTTATTAGTTTACAAGTCATGCATGCAAACCACTGACGAGTCAATTATATTAGTTTGCAAAAACATATTTAATTTCCCGTGGCATGTTTTCAAATATAAATGGTTTTGTATTTTCTGCAGTGCATTGGCGTTGTTTGTTGTATATGTTATACACTAAATATGAAATTAAATATAATGTTTTTTTTAAATATACTAGTTTTTTTTTTTTTAAGAATAATAAAATTATTGCTTTTATTCATTAAGGCTGCATTAAATGTATTAGAAGTTAGTTAAAACATTAATGTAGCAAAATATTTATATTTCTTTATATATTTATATTTCTAAAATATTTTTATATTTATATTAAAATCAGCATATTAGAATGATTTCTGAAGATCATGTGACGCTGAAGACTGGTGCTGAAAATTCATTTTTGATCAGAAATAAATAAAATTTGCAATATATTCAGATAAAACAGTTGTTTTAAATGGTGATAATAATTTTACTGTAATTCTGAACAAACAAATGGGAAGCAGAAACATTAAAATTCTTATTTTTGAACATTAGTGTAGGTAAAACCAGTATACATTTATAATATCAGATTCATAATTATTGATGATCAGCCAACATTTCTATATCAGTGCATATCTAGTTCTAAGTATTGATAATATTTGTTTTTCAGGTTTAGATGAAAGAGGTGGCTCTGGCTCTTGGGCTTCAGGAGAAGCAAACGGTCCCGCATTCAGCGCACGGGTACGAACACACACATGTGCATTTACTCCGTCATAATCTGATGAGTGCAGAAATGAGTGACGCTGGGCCTGTGAGTGAGGACCGCGCGTCTCCGGTGTCTGCTGATGCTTTGCTTTGAAAGAAACACTATATCTAGTCCACTTCAGCATGTCTCGTGTTGTGACGTGTGATGTAGCTGTAGATGGGAAGGTCAGCAGACGCGTGTTTGTAGGCCAGTCGGTCAGTGGCGGAGATTAGCCGGCCATTGTTAGCGAAGCTCGTGTTTACCTGCCCTGTGTAGCGCTGATCTCTCACCTGTCAGACTTCATGAATGTTAGTCTGTGAGTGACGCGTCCTATTCTCTCCGTGACCTATTTTGCTCACGAACACACAAGCTGTAATTTTAGTCAAGGTGCCAACATTTTTGATGACCATTTCTCTTTGAACTATAATATTAAACGTACCTTTTATTTTACGTTGATATGAAAAAATACTTGTAGCAGAAAAAAAGCTATATATATATATATATATATATATATATATATATATATATATATATATATATATATATATATATATATATATAGAACATTAAACATATTTAAATATATAGAATTTTAAGAATGTTTTAATACACTTTTGATATACTTTTTTTTTATATGTATTTGATATATATTATCTATAATATAACTATTAAATATATAGAATTTTAAGAATGTTTTAATACACTTTTAATATACTATTTTTTTTTGAGAGGGATATTATAATATATATATGAAAAGTAGCAAAATTAATTTTATAAAAAAATTGAAAATAAATATGAAAATATAAATAAATTACCTAATTTTATAGCTGTATATATTTAAAAAAAATAGATAAAGTTTACGCAATTTTAAGTAGATTTTAAACATTTTTTTTTACATGTAAATATAATTAACAATAAAATGTACATAAATAGTTTAATAGGATAAATAATAAAATATCCCTTTAAATGTTTATTTTTATTTTTTATAATTTAAATGTACCTAAAATTATTATAAATGTAATTAAAATAATTGTACTTCCAGTAATGTTGTGAGTGGACTGAAGAGGAATTTTTAAGTATGTAAGGAATGTTGCTATTTCATGATGTAATTACTCATAATTAGTGTTCTCAAGTGCTGCTGATCATGCGTTTATATGTGTTTCTTTGTGTGTTAGCTGTATGGAGAACGGTCCTCACTACCCTGACACGACGGCATGTACAACTTAGAGATTGACGGTAAGTGAATACACAACATTTAGCCTATTATGAGGTGGTTTTTATAGTCATAGAGCATATTTTCATAGATGAGGTGTGGTTTCTTTGTTGTTTGTTAGTGATGCACTACACGTCAAATCTGCCCTCATTTCCGCTCAGATCAGCGTCTTGAGGTTTACCCCCACACATGAGCACACAACCCGTGCATCGCCTGCTGTCCTGAGCAGGTTTAGGTCACGCTGGGATTTAGAGGGGGGGGGTAATCCCACGTGCCTAACCGGCCCGTTCTGGCTTTACAGCTGGGTGGGTGTTGCTTTTTGAACTATTACCACTTAGGAATGTTTAATGGGGCGATTTGTTGTTTGTGCCCAGTCTTAAGCCATAAACGCTGCACCTCTGCCGGTGGAGGTCACACGCAGACAGATGGAGTCCAGCAACACACTCGGACCGTCTTTATCAGTCAATGAAATAAATCACAAACACACGCTCATTCATATTTCATGCACTGATCGTTTACGAGTACCCCTCAGTTATACTGCTGTGTAAATATAGAGCTGTGTGGAGATGTGAAACCAAAAATATTACAAAAGTTAATTCTTCAAAAAGTTAAGTCTGCTAAATGATTAAATAAATACATAAAAAAAGTTCTAAAAGTATCTCAATGATATTTGAATGATGTAAAAAAATATTGTGTGTGTGTGTGTGTATATACATATACATACATATATTTATATATATATTATTTTTATGTAATGTATAAAATTAAGTAAATCATTTTTAAATAAAATTGATTTTTTTATATATATATAAACTAATACTTTTTTATATTTTATTTAATGGATTTTTATTATTTTTAATTTAGGTGAAGTTTGGCACGTTTTTGAGTTTTTTGTCTTTTTTTATTTTTATTAGAATTAATTATTAATTATATATTTTTTACACGTCTGCCGTTTTTAATTCTTTTATTTACCATTTTTATGTACTATTTTGGTTTTAATCATATAGTACTTCAGGTAAAATACTATGAGAGTGGCACCTAGCTGAAATAAAGTTATTTTTATATATTTTGTAAATAATTATGGTTTAAGTTTTAATTCATTGTAATATCCCTGATGTGTGCATTTTGTTTATTTATTTGTGAGAGTGAGTGTGTGTGCGCGTGAGTGTGTGTGCGCGTGAGTGTGTGTGCGCGTGAGTGTGCGTGTGAGTGTGTGCGTGCGCGTGTGTGTGTGCGTGTGTGTGTGTGTGAGTGTGTGTGTGTGTGTGTGTGTGTGTGTGTTAAATGTTTTTTTTTTTTAGCATAATAGAATTAAAACTAAATTAATTCCAGTAAATTCTGGTGAAAATTTAATGCATTCACTGGTTGTAATATAAGTTTACTAGTACCCTAGTTGTTTTATAGCTCTGTGACTGTATTTAAAAGGCAAACTAGACTAACTTTATTCAATCAATTCCAGTTTTAATCAAATCTATTCTTGCTTTTACTCATCAAAACTTCATGTTTGCCACATTACGGAGCACAAAGATGTAAAGCACAACACACATTCACTTCAGGCCTAGTCTCTGTTATCCAAGCGTAACACTGGAACAGTTTGACTGAATATCCGAGTTTCTTGTGTCTTCTGCAGGGAAATCTGAACGAGGGTACCACCGTTACTCAGGTAAGGGACTGGACTGAAGTAGTTGAGCGGTTTTGTGTTTCAGTCCCGTCTTCACGGAACACGGTTTCTTCTTTGTTTAGCCGCAGCTCTTGCCCGGCCCTGATATTAACGTGGGCTTTCTCCTCCGGGGGATGAAAGTCTCTTCTCAGTTCTACGGTCCTCACCGCCGGAGGGTCGCCGACTCCAGTATAGGTGAGACGAGCAAACGGTAGAAATGTATCAAATTAAGCGGGACAAGAACAGCCTACTTAGACGGGAAGAGTACGTCCATTAAGTGCAATGATGCACAGGCTTCTGCTAAAATAAACCCTTGTTTTCTGTTCTTCATATATTGAGATATAAACAAATACAGGATCGTTTCACTGGATGCTTGAATAGCTATTTGTGTAATGATTTAATCATGGAATCTGCATTGAGTGAAATTATTTTATTAATGCATCTGCATAGAAATAAAACATACATTTTTTAAAAAGGCAGAAATAAATAATTTTGATTGTGAAAGTATTTTTTTATTTTGTTTTTTTTGCCAATTATGTAATTTTTTTTAGAATAGATTCTATTTTTTCTGTTTTCCATAAAAATTATTCTGTTGTGATTGTAATTTTTTATTCGTTTTTTTTTGTTTTATTATAGATTTGTTTGTTTAAATTTGAGTTTTTTGATACTTCAACTGAACAAAATGTAAAATATTACTAAAATAATACGCTAAATAACAAATAGTAAATAATAAGTACATTTTACAATTATTTATTATTTTGAACTTGTCTTTCACTTTGAAGTTTTTGTAGTTTTTTATTTGTTTGGTACTTAAACTAAATTAAAATAAAAAATGTTGCTGAAGTAAAAAAAGTTTTATATATTTTTTAATGTAAATTATATTTTTAATTATCATTGTATTTTTAATAGCTAATTAGTATATATTTTAAATAAAATGTTCTAATTTGTACTGTAAATAAAATTACAATACTATTCAAATGATATACCATTGAGCTTTTATTTCCAGTTTATTAAAATGATGCGCTGTTTCGAATGATTTGATTCAGAGAAAATTAATGTATCATGAGCTCAAATGTGTAAATGGCACGTTTCTCTCACTCGCACATATATTTAATTATTAAATGGCAGGCTGTGCATTAAGCCTTATGGCAATATCGATTATATCTCAATGCAACGAGCAGCTCTAGTGATCAGCGTTGTGTGTTGTATTGTTTTGTGTATTTCCCCTCATGTGTATTGGTTTATGCAGTGACGAAGCGGAGTCGCTCATGTAAATGAGTGTGGTTTTTGAAAAGCATGAGGTATCCTCGTTTGCATCAGCTCGTCAATCACGTCGACCTTAAGTGTAAAGCAGCGTTGTGGCTTGCTAATAATGCTTTGGTTTCAGATCCCTGCCCAAGAAGATCCGGAAGGTTCCCTCTGGCTTGCCGTCGTCTGTGTCTTCGGTGAGTGATTTGTGCCGTCATTAGTGTCGAGCCAGATTATCATGCCACGTGCCGTCAGTCTGACCCAGCACACAGCACACACTCTCACACACACACACTCACTCACGCACGCACACACACAATCTCACACACTCACACTCGCGCACACACTCACTCTCGCGCACACACTCACTCTCGCGCACACACTCACTCCGCGCACACACCACCACACACACAACACTCACGCACGCACACACACAATCTCACACACTCACTCTCGCGCACACTCACTCACCTCGCGCACACACACTCTCGCGCACACACTCTCACACACACACACACACACTCACGCACGCACACACACGCACAATCGCACACTCACACACACCACCACACACACACACTCTCACACACACACACTCGCACACACACACACTCTCACACACACACCTCGCACGCGCACCACACACACACACAAACACAACACACGCTCACACACACCACACACACACACACACACTCTCTCACACACACCACACACACACACACTCTCACACACACACACACACACACCACACACACACACTCTCACGCACACACACACACACACAAACACACTCACATACAACACACACTTCCTGTAGGGCTCATGTCACATACTACATGCATACTGTTGACCTGCCTGTAGTGTGCATATATCCTCTTGCTTTATGGGTGTGGTGTGTGTGTTCCTGTGTGGCTCAGTGGTAGAGCCATTGCGTCAGCAGCACAAAAGGTTGTGGGTTCGATTCCCAGGGAACACACATACTAATGAAAATGTATAACCTGAATGCAATTGTAAGTCTGTTAAATGCATAAATGTAAATGTATGGGTGGTTTGCTGTGTATGCAGCCATGCTCACATGCAGTAAAAACACCCTCCCTTGCAAATCTCTGCATGGACAAAGCCTCATCTACGAATACCCACGAGGCCTTGGAGGGCCGTAAGCAATGGTGCATGTTCTACTTCCTGTGTCTCTCTTCCTGTTAGAAGCAGGGCTGCTGAATTCAAACCCATTCATTCCTCCTCATTTCAATGCAGAGCTAAATGTAATACAATTGACTGCATTACTCTTTATGAGAACAACTCAAACCACTTCCAGTAACCATACAGTGAGTTTATAATACTTGAGTCTTCATAGGCCACATGCCCACTGTTCTTGATAAATGCAACATGATTTAAAATATAATAATTATTAAATATAATATACATGGTGTAGTACATGGCAATTTAGCTTTCAATGTCTGAATTTCACAGTGTGTTTGTTTCGAATATTAGTGAGTTCAGTAAATATTGATAAATATTGCTGTTACTGAAAGTAAGTCGTGGTGGGTCAAAACTGCATTGAGGAAAAAACACAGATAAGCCAAATTTTTTCATTACAATATCACACTTATCTTAAACATGCGGCGACTTTTATTTCTGAAGTGAATTTTATAATGCCATTAATATCAAGTTTGTAAAACATGCACAAAATGCACACGTTTTGATTTGGTCCACATACTGGCAGTTTTAATTTCGCTTAAATTTGTCATTGCTAGGCGGTTTTTAATTATTTTTCATAATAAATACCCCCATAATTAGTTTGTTTTCTATATTTGTGTTTTTCACCCTGTTCTGAATAATGTTTTATTTCAAATATAATTTCTGGAGTGAGAGAAACTAAAATACATGTTTAGTTAATGCCATTTTATTTAATTTGCTAGGATATAAAAAAATAAATAATAATAAAATGTGACTTATGTGTTAATGTTTTTACCCGGTCCAAGTTATTTTCTGTAAAATACAGTAATTATATGAGATGTGCACACGATAGATATGTGAATGTTTGACACAATATTTACTTAATTTATTCATTAAATGTTTGTAACGGCACATGTAGACATTTTAAAGCAATATTGTCACTTATTTGAGTATAATTGAGATATAGTTTAGCAAATATTTAATATTTTGTTTTAATTTTAGTTACATATTAGTCATTTTGTTTGTATTTAGTAGGTGTGTGTGTGAGTGTGTGTAAATACAAAAAAAAAATTAAGTTCTAGGTAATTTAGTGCTTCAAGCTAATATATTTAATTTGATTTTAATGAACTTTTAATGGATTTAAGTTCGCTGTAATAACCCTGGTCTTCACCCTCATGTTTTCTTTCTGTAGAAACAGCTTCTGATCTTTACAGTAAAGTCCTCCCGGCGAGCCGAAGCGATATTTATGTTTTCACACACTAATAGTTTGGAGTAACTTGGAAATTATAACGAATATCTTCGTTTATGTTCCATGGAAGGAAGTCATTTTGGGTTTGTAATGACTTTTTCTTTTTGAGTGAACTATTGCTGTAATCGGTCAATTAGACACAGCTGATCATCTCAAACACCCAAATTATGCTTATATAATACATGCATAACCACTATTATTATTCTTTGTGTGTGTTTCGGGTATCAAAATAAAAGTCCTTAAAGCTTAATACAGCTGATTTAATTTTTCTAACCAAAAACATAATCATACATTTTTACCATGATTTACAGACGACACCCACTAAAACATCATTCACTTTAACAATAGTTCATAATCCAACAAATCTAGTCTGGCAAAATATATTAATGGACATTTTTTTTTAAGTTTCTCCTGGAATTTTTTTTATCTTTCATTAAATTGAAAAATTCTATATAATTGTTATTAATATTTTCATTATTGTTATTGTAAGTATATAGGTACATGTTGGTTGTTTTAGTTCAACTACTGTAACCAATATATATAGAAATTATATTGTAATCATAATTTGCCATTAATATAGTCATTAGTGTTGATATGACGTTAAATCATTAAATATCAATCTTTGCCACTATCCTTCAAACCACTAGGTTTGATATATTTGCCTGTGAAATGTTTTAATTTAAAATATAACATTTAGTGTAGTCACGTAAGTATGTTTAATTTTTGTTACGCTGAGGGACGATGAAACATTGTTTCACCCATACGATTTTTTTTTTTTTTTTTACAAAAGTTATTTTGAAAAATGAACGTAGTCTCTTGCATTTAATATGCATCCTATGTAAATAATCATTTAGTGAGTTGAATGTGAAGCGAACCCGTCTCATATATAACCTCGTGAGTTGAGTCAGTGTTTACCTGTTGAAGTCCTCTGTTCTTAACACTGCTCTTATTGTCTCTAAGGCTCTCTAATAGTGCCTCTATTTTACTCTCCCTGTCCTCATCTATTTCTCTTTCCCTTCATTTTTCCTGGTTCTCTCCGCGTGTCTCCAGCTGTCTGTGGTGTTGGCCGCTCTCCAGGAATGGGCAGATGGCTCTGTAATTGGGAATGCATCTTGCTCTCCGTTTCTCTCTTTATTTCTTTCTTGTGTTCATGCATCTCCTTCGTTCTCTCGTCTTCGATTTCATTTTCAGTTTATTTCACGTGGTTCTTTTCTTTGGATTTCTCCATCATTGACATCAGATCGCTGGTGCATTGCTGGTTTTTGACCCTTTGTTGTGTTTAATTGGCTTGTAATTTGGTCGCGTGTTCATTTATATGAACACGCTTTCGTGGCTAGGCAGGCGTGCATTGTTGGTTCTTTGTTTTAAGCGAAGACCAAAGTATATACTGTGTTTTCACATCATGCCTTGGTGTGAAACTAAGACGATCTCAAGGGCCTGACAACTAGTCGTATTAAGAAAACCCGATTTAATCAAGTGTGCTTCACTTCAAACACTTTATTATTATTATTATAAAAGATTGATTGAGAATGCAACAAAATGCTAGTCATATGTTAAAGAACATTCTGTGAAAATTCAACCTTTTGATATATTTAATATTGACTGAGTAAGGTCAAAGATATTGAAATAAATGTTAGAAATCAAACGGTGATGCTGGCTTTCTCATGATTAGATTTCACAGAGAGGGTCACACACACACTCACAAACACTCACACACACACACACACACCACACCACACACACACACACACAACAGACACTCACACACACACACACACACAACACACACACTCACACACATCACACACACCCACCCACCACACACACACTCACACACACTCACCACTACACACACACACACACACACACACAACACACACACACAACTCCTCACACACACACAAACACACACACACACACCTCACACATTATAGTACTTGTATTCTATAAATTTAAGTAAATTATATTTAAAGAAATGAAATTTATATATTTATTAAATAAAAAGTTATATATTTAATAAATAAAAAACATTAAATTAAAATTAACATGTTTAAAAAATTAACACATTTCCTTTTTATTTTACAAGAATACATTAAATAAAAATAGAAATGCATATCTTATTACAATTTTAACATTTATGTTTCTATTTTATAATAATAATACAAAAAAATAATAATATATATATACACCTTTTTCTAAGTAAAAAATATGTTTTTACCATTTTATAAATATGTTTTGCTACATGTATTTTGTTTATATGACAACAGAAATGGTGACTAAAGCTATATAGAAATGTATATTTTAATAAAATAGTAGCTATAAATGTATTTTAGGAAATTGTGAGGTACAGCTTCTTGACTGGAAAATATTTAAATATTGAATCAGTTTGTTTTAATTCTAAATTAAAGTGTATATAGTATTATCATATTTTCAAACATGTAAAGGGGATATTCTTGGAAACGTGGAGGTTGTTTTGGGTGCTGCCTGCGGTTCCTCTCCTCTGCTCTGTATGTTGTGGTCTTCGGTGTTATTTTGGACTTTCCCTTGAGTCAGGGTTCGTTCTCTGAATGTTTCCTAATGTATTACACATGCACACATACTGCGGCTGAAGCAGAACCGCATCTTCTGGACGATCAGAGGGCTTTGGTGGGCTCTGCATCACATTCCCATGACCTGAATCTCAGCTTTGGTTTCTTCTGTCTGGCAGGTTTATCCCGGTTCCACCGGCGAGGACTATAACCCGGATGGCAACGGATACCCCGGATCCAAAGCTGGACACCTTTATTCAGGCTCTTTCTGGCCAGGTATGTGCTCAGACGAGGATGGCTGCGTTTCTGATTAGATGGTTATTTGAGTAATAGGACAAACTTAGCATTGCATCACCTAAAATGATCTTTTGAGTGTTTTTGTGCATTTTTTATTTGTATTGCAACTTGTATCTTTAGTTAACTTTTCATATTTATTATGTTTCTTGTATTAACTGAGTGGACATCTTTTTTTTTTAACCATATTTTCACCTTATTTTATAGACTTTTCAATCAAGTATATTTGATCCAGATTGCATGTTTCAATTCATATTAGAGCAACAACTTATATATTACATATACAATATAGAAACACATATCAGAGCACAAATGTAAATATTGAATTAGATATAAAATATAATAACACTATAAAAGAAGTTTCTCATATTCTTTTGCAGTATTTTGTTGGTGCTATATTCGTAATATTATAAGTTACACATTGCATCACCTAAAATAATTAGTGATATTTTGCTTGTGTGTGTGTTTTCTGCCGCTCTGAATTATATTGCAACATGTATTGTGTAATTATTTCATATTTATTATGCTTCTTGTAATTAGCTGAGTGGAAATATTTTTTTAAACCATATTTTATTTCCAAATGGACTTTACAATCAAGCATATTTGGTCCAGATTGCATGTGAATTATATATACGAAAATATTGAATTATATATACAATATAATAACACTATAATAAAAAAAAATCGGTGGAATTTTCATAATATTAAACTTTTCCTACGTTGCTAGTTTATATCTCGTGATCATTTGCAGTAATTTGTTGTTTGTTATTAGTAATATTATAAGTTATACATTGCATCACCTAAATAATTAATGTGACATTTTGCATTTAAAAGTTTTTTTCCTGCCTATTTTTTTTGCATAGCAACACATATTTTGCATAAAAAGTTCATATTTATACTCTATCCTTTGTTAATTTATTGAAATGTTCTTTTTTTAATGAATACATTTTAACCCTATATTCACCCTGTCTTAGAAGTAGACATTTAAAATATACTTTGGAATAATGCATATTGTGCGTTTCAATTCATGTTCGAGCTAATACATAAATATTTAAATATATATCCAATATAAAAAAGCTGTGATAAAACAACAGGAGCCACGAATGCTGCACTGGTCTCTTCCACGTAATCTTTGGATATTTTCAATTCAAAATGATTTGTAAAGTGCTTTTCACGAAACAATCGTTGCAAAGCAGCTGTACAGGAATTAAGTTTCTACAATAGATTTATATATTGCAGAAACTTAATATATTTAACTTATGGCAAAATTAGGTTAATTCTGTATATTCTCTGAGGGGTTGGCGTCATCTCGGATCATATTTGGAGGTAAATATCAAACTGAGAGGATGAAATACTCCAAGGCACTCGTGTAGTAAAACTAAAAGCCTTTATTAGCTGGGCTAAATCATTAAAACTTCTTCAGGATACACAGCAATTGTTCAAATAAGTGTTCTTAATTAGTTAGCAATCAAAGACAGCTGGTTAATCAATGGGAGTGGCTAAAGCTTTCCTCATTGTACAAAACATACCAATATTCAAAAATATATATTTATTAAAAAAGCTGTAATATATAAAAAAACATTATTTTGTGGTCAAATAGTTGTGCATTGTGATTAATAATATATTCTAGTATGATATCTTAAATATAACGATGCGCTATCTTATCATATAAAATTGTTTAAACTCAGTATTTCATGGCTATTTGATTATTTCAGTATAAGTGGCCGTGTAATAAGCGGAGTAATGAAGCATCAGTGTCTGCTACTTTTGCAGTAATTTTACAGTTAATCTTCCGGCCGTTTTCTTTGGATTACATGTTTGATGAGGGTTTTTTGTTGTTGTGTTTTGGTTTCTCAGATGGGCTTCCGGATCATTGGGGACCGTCTGGTTATTCTCCCTGTCATGAGTAACTCTCCTCACATCGGTCAGCCGGCCCCGTTCCCCTCCATGAAACCCACAGGTGAGCCCAGCGCGTGTGTGTGTGTGTGTGTGTGTGTGTGTGGTGTGTGTGTAGTGTGGGAGAGTGTGTGTGTGTGTGTGGGAGAGTGTGTGTGTGTGCGTGAGAGAGTGTGTGTGCGTGAGAGAGTGTGTGTGCGTGAGAGAGTGTGTGTGGGTGGGGAGAGTGTGTGTGTGTGTGGGAGAGTGTGTGTGTGTGTGAGAGTGTGTGTGTGTGGTGTGTGTGGAGAGGTGTGTGTGTGCGTGAGAGAGTGTGTGTGCGTGAGAGAGTGTTGTGTGCTGATAGTGTGTGTGTGTTGTTGTGTGTGTGTGTTGTGTGTGTGGGTGTGTGTGTGTGTGTGGAGAGAGTTGTGGGTGTTGTGGTGTTTGTGTGAAGCGACGTGGGTGTGAGAGAGAGTGTGTGAGGGTTGTGTGTGTGTGAGTGCTGGTGTGTGATTATATATACAGCCATGTTAAAAAGTTAGGACACTGTAATGAATTGTCATGTTTTTTCAGGACATAAAAAAAAAGAACCGGTTATTTCCATGTATTAAAATTTGGAAAATAAAACCTCAGATGTACAACAACACATGACATATTGCACCGTGCCATTGTTTATTTAACAAAAATAAAGCCAACATGGAAAAGCCATGTCTGACAAAGTTAGGACACCCTTACTGTTAACATAGGAATTAAGAGGGTAAGTATCAGTCAGGCCTTTGATTAACTGATCAGCAGCAAGTGTGAGCATCTCTATCTGCTTGTTAATCTGGCATCTCCACGTCCAAGCGCTCTATCAGAGACCACGAGAAAACAACAAAAGGTGCTAATATACACTCGCAATGTGATTTAATACTACCAAAAAATTCAATTTTAACTTTTAACTCAGAAATCCCAGATAGCCTAAGAAATATAAATAAATACATATAAAAATGGTTTGTGTTTGGGACGCTGTGAGCATGGAGACTGTAGTGTACACCTTAAGTTTGAAAACGTTAGGCTTAAGTGTTTAATATGAATAAACAGTGCTCCTAAACGGCTTCTGAGGTTGTATTCTCCAGTTGAAGCGAGCTGAGGCTTGGACCCAGAAACAGCGCTTCTTACGTCACCCACTTAACAAGCGGATAAAAGCAGATTGTGTTTTTTGGCAGTTTGCTGGTCTGGAGCCTTCAGGTGTGTGTTAACACAATGACAAAGAGGTCAGCAATGCTCTTAGAGAAGCAATTGTTGCTGTCATCAATCTGGGAAGAGTAATACAGACATCTCCAAACAAGCTGAAGTCCATCATTCTACAGTGAGGAGGATTATTCACTAACAGACCATAATGCTCCCAGGAGTGGACATCCTAGGAATTCAATTCAAGATTATTGTATAACGCTTTTTACGATACAATCGTTGCAAAGCAATTCACAGGAAATTAAGTTTCTAAAATATATTTATATTGTAGAAACTCAATATAATTAACTTATGGCAAAATTTGGTTAATTCAGTATAATCGCTGATGGTTGGCTAAAGCATAATAATGTGCGTTTGATCAGATATACCGGCAGTACAAGATTATGAGATGCATTATATGAATGCTTGGCTAAAGAGATGTGTCTTTAATCTAGATTTAAACAGAAGGAGAGTGTGTCTGAACCCTGAACGTTATCAGGAAGGCTGTTCCAGAGTTTGGGAGCCAGATATGAAAAAGTTCTACCTCCTTTAGTGGACTTTGCTATCCTAGGTACTACCAAGAGTTTTCAGTCCAAGATCAGACCGCGTAACGGTGTTCACTCCAAGATCAGACCGCGTAGCTGAGTTTTCACTCCAAGATCAGACCCGCGTAACGGTTTTTCACTCCAAGATCAGACCACGTAACTGTTTTCACTCCAAGATCAGACCGTGTAACGGTTTTCACTCCAAGATCAGACCGCGTAACGGTTTTCACTCCCAAGATCAGGCCATGTAACGGTGTTCACTCCAAGATCAGACCGCGTAACGGTTTTCACTCCAAGATCAGACCACGTACCGGTTTCACTCCAAGAATCAGACGCGTGTAACGGTTTTCACATCCAAGATCTAGACCGCGTAACGGTTTTCACTCCAAGATCAGACCGTGTAACGGTTTTCACTCCAAGATCAGACCGCGTAACGTTTTCACTCCAAGATCAGACCGCGTAACTGTTTTCACTCCAAGATCAGACGCGTAACGGTTTTCACTCCAAGATCAGACCGCGTAACGGTTTTCACTCCCAAGATCAGACCGTGTAACTGTTTTCACTCCAAGATCAGACCGCGTAACGGTTTTCACTCCCAAGTCAGACCGTGTAACGGTTTTCACTCCAAGATCAGACCGCGTAACGGTTTTCACTCCCAAGATCAGACCGTGTAACGGTTTTCACTCCAAGATCAGACCGCGTAACGGTTTTCACTCCCAAGATCAGACCGTGTAACGGTTTTCACTCCAAGATCAGACCGCGTAACGGTTTTCACTCCAAGATCAGGCCATGTAACGGTTTCACTCCAAGATCAGACCGCGTAACGGTTTTCACTCCAAGATCAGACCACGTAACGGTTTTCACTCCAAGATCAGACCGTGTAACGGTTTTCACTCCAAGATCAGACCGCGGTAACGGTTTTCACTCCCAAGATCAGGCCATGTAACGGTGTTCACTCCAAGATCAGACCGCGTAACGGTTTTCACTCCAAGATCAGACCACGTAACGGTTTTCACTCCAAGATCAGACCGTGTAACGGTTTTCACTCCAAGATCAGACCGCGTAACGGTTTTCACTCCAAGATCAGACCGTGTAACGGTTTTCACTCCAAGATCAGACCGCGTAACGTTTTCACTCCAAGATCAGACCGCGTAACTGTTTTCACTCCAAGATCAGACCGCGTAAACGGTTTTTCACTCCAAGATCAGACCGCGTAACGGTTTTCACTCCCAAGATCAGACCGTGTAACGGTTTTCACTCCAAGATCAGACCGCGTAACGGTTTCACTCCCAAGGTCAGAACCGTGTAACTGTTTTCACTCCAAGATCAGACCGCGTAACGGTTTCACTCCCAAGATCAGACCGTGTAACGGTTTTCACTCCAAGATCAGACCGCGTAACGGTTTTCACTCCAAGATCAGACCGCGTAACGGTTTTCACTCCAAGATCAGACCGCGTAACGGTTTTCACTCCAAGATCAGACCCGCGTAACGGTTTTTCACTTCAAGATCAGACCGCGTAACGGTTTTCACTCCCAAGATCAGACCGCGTAACGGTTTTCACTCCCAAGATCAGACCGCGTAACGGTTTTCACTCCCAAGATCAGACCGCGTACGTTTTCACTCAAGACAGCGCTTTACACTTCAAGAATCAGGCCGCGTAACACTAGAGAAATGGCGGACACCACAAGAACTTCACTGCAGGCTCCACAGTTTACATGTTAAATGGTAAAATTCATGACAGTACGGTTATAAAAATATGGGACAAGTATGGCATGTTTGGGAAGACTATGGATGGCAGCACGGTTTAGGTTTGCAAAGTTGCTTCTGAACAAAACTGTAAGACTTCTAGAACAATGTTCTTTGAAGAGATGAGACCAAAGTGGAGATGGTTTGGCCATAATGCACAGTGGCACATTTGGTGAAAACCTAAAGAGCATATCGGCACCTCATGCCAAAAGTCACACAGGGCTGAAGATTTGGGGCTTGGGTTTGTAGCCACAGGACCTGGGCACCTTGAGTTGACTGTGAACTCCTCTGTGTACCAAAGTAGAGTTAATTGTGAGGACATCCGTCCAACAGCTAAAGCTTGACCAAGATCGGAGATGCAACAGCACAATGATCCCAAGCACACCAGCAACAGTCATAGTCCAGGACCTCATCTTGCCTGAAATCATGTAGTGAGAGCGGTGTATAAACAAACACCCACAAACCTCAATAAACTGGTGCAGCTTTGTAAAGAAGAGTGGGCCAGAATTCTTCCAGAGCGATGTGAGAGACTGATAAAGTCATACAGAAAATGATTACTTCAAAGTTATTGCTGCTAAAAGTGGATCTACAGGCAATTGAATCCTAGGGCGGTCCTAACTTTATCACACACGGCTTTTCTCTCTTGGCTTTTTTGTTAATCAAATAATGACACGGTGTGATATGTCATGTGATATGTTCATATTTTCCAAATTTAAAGGGATACTCCACCACAAAATGAAAATTTGGTCATTTATCACTTACCCCCATGTCGTTTGAACCCTGTAAAAGCTTTGTTTATATTTTGGATGAAAACCGGGAGGCTTGTGACTGTCCCATTGACTGCGTAGTAACTTGCACTCACAGTCAAGGCCCGGAAAAGCATCGCCAGGATACTCCAGGGCATAATCTCCAAAATGATGCTACGCTGATGCAGAGGGGACGTTATGGTGCCTAATTGTTGAATAAAGTAGTAATTTTAGTTTTATTTCCGTACAAAAAGTATTCTGGCCGCTTCATAAAATTCAGATTGAATCACTGATAGCAGATGGAGTATGATGTTTATGATAAATTACCACATTTTCATTTTGGGGGTGGAGTAAACCCTTTAGAAGACTTTCCAAGGACTAAATATTTATTTATTGTCTCCTGGTGCAGAAAACATGGAATTTAATACGGTGTCCTAACTGTTTCACATGGACTGTGTGTGTGTGTGCATGCATGCATGCATGTAAGTATATATAAATATATGGCTAAATGTATAGTATGTATGGTCACTTGCCAGTCGTTTCAAAGGTTTTATGTTTTTGTGTGTATGTGCTTATATGTATGTACGTACCTATTCACACACACATATACACATGCACACAGATGGTTGACGATCAGATGTTTGTTGGATAATTCCAAAGGCCCTAGTTGTGTCTGATCAGTTATGATCTCAGATTCATTTGATTAAAAAAAAAGCTCTGATGACCTCATCTAGATTTTTTTTCCCCCCTTTCTGATGAGCCAGGGACCACAGAAGAAATGCATTTTATTACCGCAGACCGTCATGTGGAAAAGCAATCAAACATTCCTGATGTTGAACCTGCTCTTTTTCAGCGTCTCAATTACTTTTTGGCCGTGCCAGAGCTGCAGGAATAGATACCATAACATGTTTGCCATGTGCTCGTGAATAATTGCGTGTGTGTGTGTGTGTGTGCGTGTGTGTGCGTGTGCGTGTGCGTGTGTGTGTGTGTGTGTGTGTGTGTGTGTGTGTGTGTGTGTGTGTGTGTGTGTCACCGCAGAAGCGGCAGCCTTTGCCCCTGTCGCCGCAGAACTACCCTTTGCACGGGAGCGAGGTCAACTTACCCACCAGCTTCCACCCGGCCTCGGCTGGATACGGCGTTCCCAACCACACGCCGCCCATCGGCAGCTCCGACAGCATCATGGGTAAGACTCTCCACCCTGACGCAACCACAAACCAGAGCTTCACTGCTGCGACCTGCTCTCGTTTCAGAGCGTCTGAGTAACACATCCACCTGTAAACACAGATTCATTCTCTGTTCACAGTCGGCAGAGCTGGAAACGCAGGCAGCTCCGGCGCAGAGATCGGGAAAGCGCTGGCTTCGGTGAGTGCCATTTACAGTTTAATGTGCTGATAAACCACATTAAAGCCCTTTTCAGAGGATAGATATCACTAGTCGAGTAACCAGTGGATGATCATTTCGAGATATGACTTATGAATTATTGTATTTTTTGTTTATTCTAAACTTGTTTGGAACTGCATGGAGGCTTGGCGAAAATTTGTCAAACACAGATATCAAATTGGCTAATTATCTACAGGTTAATCAATTTTGCTTATAAAAGTTGTGGAAAATTCAGAATTTTATGTCTCGTTTTTTATTAATAATTGTGAATTATTATTGCACACTGCCACACGGGATGTTGAATTGGAATAATAGGAAGAGGAGTTTCCTGAAGTGCAATTTTGTGACTAAACATAAATAATTAATTAATTAATCAGAATTATTTGATTATGCTTATTTCTTCAGTAATTAACTATTTTAGTTTTTTTTTATGTTATGAAAGTTTTTGTTGTTAGATTTTCCATTTGTATTTTTTATTTGTTAAATGTTTAGTCATTGGTTATGTTCATCATTTGTTTTTAAAGGTTTATATTGTTTTTATAAATTATTTCCATTTTAAGAAATGTTATTACTTCAACTTAAATAAAAAAATATGAGATGCTGCCTTGTGCAACTAACTGAAATAAGAATTTTTTACATTTTATTTGAGTTTTTTTTTTTTTTTTTTTAATTAAAGTAATTTTTATGAAACACTTTATTTACACAGAAATGTATTTTTTATAATTTTCTCAACTGATGAGACATTTGTCTCTAAATTTAGTCCAAACCACTATTAGCATAAAATCACATTTTCATTTTCATTTAGTTACGGCCACAAAATGTTCACCAAATTGTTATGAGAACTTTATGAAAATACATATTTAATGTATTCTTATGTATGTATGTGTGTATATATATACTGTATATAAATCCAATGCAAGTTTCTCTGTGGATATTGATCATAAATATGATGTTATTATTTCTGGAATTACTCCATGTGGTATGATGAAATGTTTATGGGTGATTTATACTGAAAAATGTATTAACAATAACATTTACTGACAAACCCAACAGTTCCACACCTCTTTCTGCTCAACCCTCTGACTTATTAATATTGTCTGTTGTGATTTATAGATATATCCCGCTGATAATAACAGCAACAGCTACTCCCCGAGTCCCTCCACGCCTGTGGGCTCTCCTGCACATGTTGCTGGTGGGTTTCAGCTCTGTGGTGCCATCTGCTGTATGATTGCTCTGATGCCTCCACAAACGAGGCTTTAATGACTCCTGTGTTTGTGTGTTCAGCTTCTGCATCTCAGTGGCCCAAAGGCTCCTCTCAGCCCGCGCCGTCGCCCGGTTTTGAGCCCGGACTGCAGGCGCTGGTACGTTCCTTTGCATCACCACAGAGCAGAGAAACTAGGGATTAAATAAAGGTTTAAAGCTGTGTTGCACGTGACATATGCATGTATTGTATTTTTAGAAACGTCTATTCATGATCAGTATTTGAAGTTCACATATAGGAACTAGGGTGTGTGATTTATATCGTCTGCGATAATATCGTAATTGTTGTTTTAACGATGTGCAATTTGATAATATCGAGTATTTTGCAAAAACCCAACTAACACCTACATAGTGCACGCATACATTAGCCTGCGCGTGATGAAGGGGTTAAACCGTGCACGCGTGCATTTAGAGCGTGTTCTTTCACTGCATGATTAAAATGCATTAAGAATGATCGCAAAATTCAAGATATGGGGGCAGAAAAGGTATATATTTACGTTTCATATGATTAAAATTATACGAAGGGTGCCATTTTTTCTTCAAAAATAAGCATGATTACAAATATGATATTGATTTTATACAACAGTTCAATAAACAATAAGTTAATATTAAGAGACTTACGTTTTAGACACCATATTGCCTGTTTTTGCTCCATTTCGCCGACAAAAAAATTATTCCAAACAGCTACAGCGATGTTTTGAGTCTCAGTGATTCGTTCATGAATGAATCAATGAATCGTTTAAATGATTCGGTTCAGTCGCAGTGACTCACTTGTTAACAGTGACGTGTTGCCACCTGCTGGCGATTTAATTTCACATTTAAAGTCGATTTTCATTTTTTTAAATAATTTTAAATATCAGTATTCAATGTTTTATGTATAAAATGTCAAAAAATTATGCATTTGTAACTGGATAAAGCACTCCATGTCCCTCTGAGCTGCATTAAACAGTGTGTGAACACATCTAAACACCTTCAGATGCAGCTTCTGCAGAGATTAATGTTGATAATACTGTTCATTACTGTACTAATCATGTGTTTGGTAACTGCCTAAATGTGTATTATCTTAACTGACTGGTTAAATGTAACAATTTGACCCAAAAGATGTACAATTTAAACTTAAATGAAAAGATTAATTAATCACTGATGTGAACTGAGCACACAGAATATGAAGAATATCATAAACTGCAGCTGTGCACGGGTCATCATCAGCACAATAACACACTCGGCAAAATATCGTCTAATTATCGTTATCGGAAAAATCCACAAAAATATCGAGATATCATTTTTTTTTCAATATCGCACACCGCTACTAGGAACTTGCGTTTAGTTTATATGCAGTATATTTGTAATAAACTACAGAATGTTTTCTAAAACACGCATGAATTGCATGTATTCAAACAGCGCTGCCAGGGTTCAGCGTCCAAAGCGCTCAAACACTGTTACTCATCATTTGCTCATTTTTATTTTTTTTTTAGGCGTGTTACAATGTGACAAACATCTTCCCAAATTCGTAATGAGATATATCTGAGAAATATCTGCATGCTGTTGTCAACAAAAAGAAGCATTTATATTTACATGTACGCATTTAGCAGACGCTTTTATCCAAAGCGACTTACAGTGCATTCAGGTTATAAATATTTTTTGTCAGTACATGTGTTCCCTGGGAATCGAACCCACAACCTTTGCGCTGCTAACGCAATGCTCTACCACTGAGCCACAGGAACACTGAAGCACCGAGGTCTTCCTGCGTGTTTCCGCCAAAATAAAAGCTCCATCAACATTCATAAATGTTAGTGTTGAAATGTTACTGTTGTTCTATAAAATAAAAAGTAAGACAATAATAATAATTTACCCTACAACAGCTGTATTAATTAATTTACTATAACATTCACCAATAGTGTTCAAATTTGGATCTGTAATATTTTCTAATGTTTTAAAAGAAGTCTCTTCTGCTCAGCAAAGCTGTATTTACTTGTACAGAAAAAAATGCATGCCTGATTCAGGAAGGGGGTCTGAAAAATGACCAAAAATATTATTTAACTAACTTATTAATTTTAAGTTATATCGTGCTTTGTTGGTATAGTGTCTGAGAGGATGTATAAAAATGTTAAGGTTCAAGGTTTTTTTATTCGTCACATACTCAATTATACAGGATATAGTCAGTAGTGAAATGGAAGGAAAATGTGTATTTTTGTTGTTGTATTGGCTATTTAATTTATGCAATGGTGTAAAAAAAATGGCCAAAAACATGGGAGGAGAAAAAAATGTGGAAAAAACGTGTTTGGTATTCGGCCCAGTGTTTCATTTTGTTCGGCTTCGGCCAAGAATTTTCCTTTCGGTGCATCCTAATGTCTAGTCCGTTGATGAAAATGTGTTCTACGTTTGAGAGAACAAATAGTCATTAAATTTTCGTCTTTAAGGCTCACAGAAAAAGTGTTGAGGCTCGTTGTGCATCTGAGGAACTTTGTCAGCTTGAGTGATCTGTGTTTTTCGCAGACTAAGATGGATGACCGTCTGGGTGAAGCGCTGCATGTGTTGAGTCGTCATGCGGTGGGTGCAGACATGCACAGTTTACTGAGCGCCGCCGTCTCGGGACATCCGGGTGGTGCAGCGGCCCTGGGCTCCATCAGTCAGGTCTTCGGGCTCGCCAGCCGTCTGCCAGGCCTGGTGAGTGTTTCAACTCATGCATTTGGTTTTAAAAAGGTCATGACATGGATTTCTTATTATTTTAATATGTTCCTTGAGGTTAGTGTTAATAGTTTTTTGCACAGAAAAATAAATTATTGTTTTCAACCCTTGTTGGTGGTTGTTTTTTGCTCACAAATAGTTTTATTTTTTCACAGATTCTGTAATTTTTTTTAAAAGTGTTATGAATTCAGATAAGTAGAAATCCTTATTGATTATTAAAAATTTAACAATTATAGTGCCCTAATTGTGCATTATTTTTTCAGTATTTCTTCAGTTCAGTAAAAATAAAATCTGGATTGTGTTTTATGATTTAATATCATTTTTATTTTTAATGATGGTAATCAAATGAATTCATTAAACAGTTTAATAATGTGTTACATTTGTAACCATAAAAGTGCCCTATGAATAGACATTAGGCACATTTAATTCAGTTCAGTTGAGAACTGTCAAAACAATTAACTGCCATCAAAATTAAATTAAATTTTTCCATTCAGCAAGACTCAATATAATGACAAAGTAAATATTGATAATTTGAATGCATTGTTTATATTGTATTAAGTCAGTTGAAGCATTTTGGGGTGTTTAATTGTAAATGATCTGTTCTTAGATGTAGAATTCCAGTATTTTAAATTTCTGTTTTTTAATTGTTTAGTACAATTTTAATAATCAAAAAGTATGTCTAATCAATTTAAATTAGAACTTTTAATAATTTATTAAAATTGGGACAATGCTTTTTAATTCCTCCATAAATTCTGTTTTGTTTTAGATTTTTCTGGATTGTGTTTTATGATTTAATACAAATGTATTATCAAAAACATTGTTGACGTTTTATGCATTAATTTGTTTACCATTCTTTAAAAATAAGATTTGAATAATTAATTTTCTTGGGCAAACAATACATTAGTTGTTTAAATCAAAACATGGTTAAACTGTGTGATAATCCTTAAAAATGTTTTTTGTTAATTACATTGAGATGTACATTGCACTGTACAATAGTAATTCAACTGTACTTTTATTTTGGCGGGTTGTAGTTAAGTCCTTTGAGTTTCTTTGTGCATCTGATGATGTTTTCTTAAATGAAACGGTGAAATGTTGGTAAAGTGACTCTCAGAGCAGCTCGTGTGGAGTGAGGAGGCACGATCAGCGTGTATTCTGTCTCCTGCTCTTTCCTCCAGATGTCAAATCACAATGATGATGCTGCAGGTTTACCACAGTCCAGTGCCCTGCTGCAGGGACACCACGCCCCCCACCAGGCCCCGCCCACTTCCCAGGCCGACGCCTTTACCAGTCAGTGCTGCTCTTTGAGTTTCAATGCTCATTTCATGACATTTGATTGATTGAGATTCATAAATGATGTGCTTTGTGCAGATATTTTAGCAGACAAGCATGCAAAATTTTTGTATCATGCATGCTTTTCAGTATTTCTGTAGCTCAAACATGGTGCTGGAAACGCTAAGTTCATAGGTTCGGTTCTCAGGGAATGCACGAACCGATAAAATGCATACCTTGAATGCAATGCAAGTCACTTTGGGTGAAAGCATCGGCCAAATGCACACATTTTTAACATCCAAAACCCATCATTTTTAAAGAATGACAGGATGATTTCACAGTTAGGGGTGTTAATCGGATGATTCGACGATATCGATACCCAGCGATACGATATTTGCCGATACCTCAAAAAATTATACGATTCGATACAGGAGTATATCTATCGATATATCGATATTATCATATTATATACCTATTTTAAACAACCATCTATATTTTTATTAACTCACAAATGCAACTAAAAATATATAACTTGAACATAAATCTAAAAATGCTGCTATTGGCTCTTTTCTACTGATAACCAAATTACAAGCAATACCAGAAAATAAATACAATAGAAGACAGACACGAGTTCAATAAACAGTGCTTTTCAGGTTTTTCAGCTCAGTCTAAAATACATTTTCAGGTACGTTACAGAAATGTAAAATAACTGCATAGTCTTCACTGTATAAATAGCCTATAAATTAATACGTTTTGATGTTACAAAGGTTATTTAGTCAGAAGCAGTGCACACTTTTTTGACAGCATTAGATTTATTATTAGTTTCACTTTAAGAATGAAAGCACAGATTTAATATACTGATACACATGTTTTATTTCTTCACTGTTTACATTAAGACACATGCTTTTCTTAACCTACTGTTTACAAGGATATTAGCCAAAACATGCATTTCGATGTAGTTTTGTTTGTATGTGAAAATGTGGACCGTGCAAAAACAAAGGTGCCTTTTTATACGACAGATATCGATATTTTACGCGTGACATCGTATCGTCATACATTGTATCGATATATATCGATGAATCGTTAGTGCTGTTGTGGCACAGTGTGATCAGCGTTTTCTCGTCTTGTTTTTGTCTGTCAGGTCTTTCTCTTCCTCACTCCTCTCACTCATCCAGCTCGGACGTAAAGCGGGAAGATAAGGAAGACGATGAGAACCTGTCTATTGGAGATAGATCAGAGGATGAGAAGAAGAAAGACGGAAAA
>QVTF01007643.1:0-25418 GCA_003573665.1 Oxygymnocypris stewartii
GATCAGACAATCATGAGTGCAAGGGGTGATGGGAAACGAAGTCCAAAACCAAAAAACAACATCCAAAAAGAGTGTCCTCTTGTGGCTGACATGGGCACTCCAGCAACTGTTGTGACAAAATACTCAAACTAAAATAAAAAATAAAAAATAAAAAAAACCAGAAAAGATAAAAGCACATAAAAATAAGCAACTACTAAAACTATGAAAATATAAAAATAATGATATACTATAATGTTATATATTATATAGTAAAAGATAACACTAGTATTATACATAATATATTATATACTAAAATATGTGTAATATAAATAATCCTAAAATAAATAAAATAAAACAGGGATTCAGACTGATGCAACCGCTCCAAACGTAATATACAATGTCATGAATTCTACATTTATAAGAGACAAATATGAAAGTATTTAGCCAGAAAATGTGCATTTTAATCAATGACCCAGATTCTCCTACAGAAGTGAGTATTTCAACAGGCCTCCTTCAACAGATACAGAAGAAGATTGACTGAGCTGTCGAACAAGGTTTAGTATGCACACTTAGTACATAGAGCACTTCTCTCTCCTTTTCTTTTAAGGCACAGAAAAATCCCTAAATAAAGGAGAATGTTTCAATGTTGATTAAATGCGAAGCCTGAATGCACTGCATACTAGTCGATCCGTATGCCTTTAAACACGACATCGGTCTCCAGGGTTTGTTCAGAGAAAGATGCTGATCACAGAGAGACAGTAATAGAGAGACAGCATGGTCGCGCGGCACGTCCTCAGACCGTCTGACCACCGACGGATGAATCCATCTCGCGGCACGAGGGGGTTTCATTATCATGCAACAGCTCAGTATAATCGCAGATTACTCCACACAAAGCCTTTCAGCATGTTTCCTCATGCAACTACACGACACGCTCACTGTGAGAATAAAACTACTCAATAAGAAATAAACAACGCTTTGAGTCTTGTTATGAAATATAATCACATCTGATTTATTGCAGGGCTGTTCTCCCCTGCATCTCTCCCTCTCTCAGTCAGCGGGTGTCCATGCACTCAAAACCCACGCCTGCTCCAGGATTCTGATGTCATTTAGTGTAGAGACAGTGGCTTTCAGGAGACACGGGACGTCCCCCGGAGGCCCTTCACATCTGCTTTCATATCTCAGGCGGATATAAAGCTCATTTCTACAAGAAATATTAGTTTTGCCTTCATCTTCCGGTGTGGATAAACACACACACATCCACCACACACACGCACACACACACACGCGCGCACACACGCGCACACCCACCACACGCACGTACACACACACGCACACGCACACACACACACACACACACGCACACACACGCGCACACCCACCACACACACGCGCACACACATGCACACACACACACACACATGCACACACGCACGAACACGCACACGCACACACACACACACGCACACACACACGCACACGCACCACACACACACACGCACGCACGCACGCACACACACACGCACACACACACACAGAACAATGAGCATCTAAATGGCAATATACTGTATTTAGATAGACGCTTAGCATGTGCAGGATGGTGATGCACCAGCAAGTGTGTTATTAAAATAAATAAATACAAATATTTACTAATTCAGTTGTTATAGCACAAATGGTAAAACTAATCAAAGAGCTCATTTGTAAGTTGCTCTGGATAAAAAACATTTGCTAAATGTAAATGTAATAATAGGAACACTATGAATGCAAATTGATCGATTTTACTCAAATAGTTAATAGGTTTTAATAAAAAGCAGAGATGTCTGAAGTGTACATCTAATTCATGGAAATACTGAATAATCCCCCTTATTAATTATAAGAGTTATTTAGAAACAAAATAAATTGCACTAGTAACATAACATAAAATAAAGATGATGATGCACATCTACAACTGCTTTAATCTACAAATCTAAAAACCACTGATGTGTCCACAAATTCCTTATCAGACACAAAAAACCTTGATATTCAACGTAATACAATATCACAGATCAGTATTTTCCAGAGACATTAATTTTGATCTGTTAACCTCAAAACTGACTAAATTTCACAAATGTCAGTATTCAGATGAGACAAAATTACAAATATCATAACCATTCATCAAGTGTTCAGATGAGACTTTGTGCAATATTTGGTCTTTTTGAATGTAATGCACAGAGCAGTTATTCACTAAGAATGAATTGTGTTTATTTGCATGTGCTGCTCGTTTGTTTTAGCACCTGACTGACTATAGGAATCATGTAAATCAGGTGATGTGCATAAACGCTTACGAAATGATGCTTCTCACTGCATGAGTTTAGGAGAACGAAACAGATTTGGTTTGATCCATTACCTCACGACACAATACACATCAGCATGTCATGATTCAGTACAATGCCACTGCCATGCATCACTGTATCAAAGATTTAGGCATTTGAACTAGAAATATGCTTTATTTTGGCCAAATGTTGGGAAGTTCAAGCTGAAAGAAACACAGATCTAGTGATCTTTGTGTGTGTGATAGATGCTGTGTAGACAATCGACATCAGGACTTTTACTAACCTGCACAGTTGCACTTTTTAATGATTATATATAACAGCATGAGATGAGCTTCATTTTTAATGCAAAGTTTGACATGTTTGCACTAAGAAAACAGACCATGCAAGTGTAGAGTATGTCCCCCTAAAGCACCGTGCTGCTGGTAACATGTCCACGTGTGACCTACATGCCTGGTTTGTGTGCAGCGTTGGAGCGGTTTCCATGCTAGGTGCAGAGCTGACACATCACAACCTGCAGGTGACATGACGACCTGTGTGCTGTGTCACATACAGGCACACGCTTTCTTTAGCTTCTCTCTGGGAAATGTAATAGATCTGAGACTGCTGAATAGACTTATCTATTCTCAATAATAGTAGCCCAACTTAACCAGCAGGCACTGCTTTAGACATGACCCTGGAGCACAAAAGCAGTCTTAAGTCACTGGGGTATATTTGTAGAAATAGCCAAAGATACACTGTATGGGTCAAAAATATATTTTATTTTATGCCAAAAATAATTAGGATATTAAGTAACGATCATGTTCCATGAAGATATTTTGTAAATGTATTACCGTAAATATATCAAAACTTCATTTTTGATAAGTAATATGCATTGCTAAGAACTTCATTTGGACAGCTTTAAAGGTGATTTTCTCAATATTTCGATTTTTTTTTTTACATCCTCAGATTCCAGATTTTCAAATAGTTGTATCTCAGCTAAATATTGTCCTATTCTAACACATTTTGGAACAGAGCTAGTGAGTGAAAGCCTGGTAAGTGTACATCAGCAAGTGTGAATGAAGCCTAATGCATTTCAAAGCAGTGGGGGAAAACCCTCTTCACTCAAACTGTGGCTGGTAAACAGCCCAGCGCTCACAACAGAAGCAAAACTAATAGAGCTGATGGCACCGCAGTGACGCGCTTAAACAAATACACTGAGCCTCCTGCCAAGACGACAGAATTCAAGAGCTGCAGCGCCTCGATGCTCGGCCACCGGAAGACGACAGCGTCTGTGAAGGCTATTTGAGGTCTGATTATGTGCCTTTTATAAGAGCCATGAAACTTGGCATCAAATCTGACGACTGGGGCAGAGCTTACTGCTTTTCACAGATCTAAAAGAGCAGATTTCACACTGCATACAACTCACTGGCTTTACTTCTCTGTAGAAATCAACAACTCTCAGATCTGTACCATCCCAAACCTTCTTTCGTTCATGCAACACAAAAATGTATAAATTGTTCATGCATTGCATTTGAAAGCAGATTTTTTATTAATCTTGTTTAACATAAATAATAAATGCATGTTAGTTAGAAACAACATGAGCATAAATAATGACAATTTATATTTAAGCTATATTATCACAGAGCTCTAATCCGTTAAACACAACCGTAAGGCATGAAGATTTAACATTTTCTGTAAAGCTGCTTTAAAACCATGTGTACATTGAAAATCAATATATAACTATATTTGACTTGACTCGTCGCCAAGTGAACTGTTCCTTTAAGAGTCAGATGAAAAGAGAGATGACTGATGGATGTTGACTCATGAATGGATAGACGGGTGGCTGATGTCATCGTCCAGAGTTTGTCCTTGTAATCTGACGCATTATAAAAGTGCCCACAACTGGTTTGGTTATGCAACAAAACATACACAAAGGTCATCCATTACTGTAACTGACAACTGGAATAATCAGTTCAGAGAACTGTGGTTTGAGAAAGCTGAGATTCCAGACAGGAATAACAACATTACACAGTGACATTTCCCATTCATACGCACCATCTGACACATGCATGTACTGTATGTGACATTTGACACTTAAGGCCCGTACACACCGGGACGAATATCGGCGCACGTTATTCGCCAGCGTTTTTCAACGCGTTTTTTGTGTTCACACCCAAGCGATTTTCGCTGACGATGAGCCGAGTGAACATGCAAATTCATTCCCTGACATTAGATGGCGCTTAATGTAAAACAGAAATACCCCGGTACACAAGGTGGTGCTGCGCAACTTTATGCTTCTGACACTCGCTTGTCACTCAGAAGAAGAGAGCAAGTATTTACGCGCTTGTCAAAATCATACAAATTTTAAATCAAACATTGTGTTTGGGGTTATAATTGATAACCAGATTTCGCCGCGGGATTAATTTCCTGAATATAACGTGGTAACGGTCGGTAACTCTGGTGCAATTTGAACGTGAGCGGGCGGTCTAACAATATCCCGTTCCCGACGTCCTTTCAGAACAGTATATCTGCGCTTTATTATTATCGAGCTCCGGTACAGCCTGCACTCGGACCGTTATCCGCGCGCTGCAGCACGAACAGTGCTTCGTTTTATTTGCGGGGTCTGAGCAAAGCATGTGCAACGATGCAGATATAATATACAGCTCTCAAACAGAACAGCAGGTTGTGATGAGTGACAGATCATAATAAAGATGGAGTGTGAATGTGATGTCATTGAAGGACGTTCAACTATTTTCCTTTTTTTGTATTATGCTTATTCTATCATTTTAAATGACAGACTGTCAAATTTATTTATTTTTCTCTGCTGCACTTTTCACTGTGTTAACAGCAAGATGTTAAATTAATTTAGTATTTTGACAGGACTTATAAAATATATATTAGGCTAAACCTAATTTTTTTTCTATTGTGTTGTAGGCTGAATGTTAGCATAAACGAATTATATCCTGACAAAACGAATAAAAATAAGGATTACAATTTTTATATAACTTTTTTCTCTCGGTGACACTTTATTCCATGTTGGCAGCAAAATGTTATTTACATTTTTATGTCAATAAATACAAGACGAATAAAATAAATACAATTTTATGCAGACTACACTTTTATTTGTTAGCCTAACTATCTGTTCAAGCAGAAATATGAGTGAGCCGAGAGCGCACATATAGTTCGTTTGCGCATCATAACGGACATAACGCGCGCCTATAATGCACGATCCTGTCACTGTAATCATCTTTTCTTTGATTACAATAGTCGTCCATCAACACTTGTGTGTACTAGTGTGACACTGGCTTCTTTTATCCAACTGAGAGATGTAGTTTGCGTTTCATATGATATATACAGGGTTTTTGAGCAACCGTTCAGTCTGTATTACACACGATGAGAAATATGTGCTGCTCCGAAACACAGAATATGTAGAGAGGTGGTACTGTTATTTATGAATAGGCTATATATTTTTTTACATGACTTAATATACGAGTCATAATATTAGTGAATATATTATATTGTAGTTGTATCTCTCGCCCCTCTGGTTGAGAAACACTGACCTAAAGCGTGATCTTCCAGCATTGTCTTCGTGATCGATCTATTGGGCATCCCTGCTCTAAGTGATGTTTAAAAAAAACATTCGTTTCTCATTTATTTCAGAATTTATTTGCTGATTTTTATTTTATTCAAACACAGTCCTTGACGCAGAATTGCTGCTGATATTAAAGTCAAAGTAAAACACGCACGGCGCTTACAGGCTATTGTAATGAGAATTTATTTGCTGATTTTTATTTTATTTAAACAGTGCTTGACGCAGAATTGCTGCTGATATTAAAGTCAAAGTAAAACACACAAGGCGTAACTCCCCATCGATTGTAATAATGGGAACATTTCCTCACTGTCACAACCCTAGTGCTCAGCAAGACTGTTTTGTGTTTGAGCGCCCCCAGGTTGTGTTTTACTGTAACTTCAGCAGCTCCAGACACGTGAGCAAAAGCGCCAATCTCATTGGTCGGATAGTTTTTGACGCGGTGCGTCAAACCAAAAAAACGAACCTGAGGCGTTTAAAAAAAAATGACGGTTTTACGAGTGGCGTTTTTCGTGTCGGTGTGCACACTCACATTGGCGCCCTTTGTTTAGTCATGAGGCGTTAAACGTCGGCGAATAACGCGCGTGAAATTCGTCCCGGTGTGTACGGGCCTTTATGTTGCTGTATTCCCAGCTAACTTTCTAGCTAAGTTCTTCCAGTAACGTTCATTCAAAGCTATCTGGTCTTCAATAATGTTTTCCTAACACTTGCATAAAAACATTATTTATCCTATACATTGTTCATGCTATGTTTTCACATTTTACGTTTCAGTTGGACATTCATTTAAAGGGGTCACCGGATGCCCATTTTCCACAAGTTGATATAATTCTTTAGGGTCTTAATGAAAAGTCTATAACATACTTTGGTTAAAATGTCTCAATGGTAGAGTAAAACACACCGTTTCTACCATGTCAAAATCAGCTCTGTTTTCAGCAAGCCATTGTAGTCCATGTTGCTTTAAATGCTAATGAGCTCTGCTGACCCCGCCTCTTTCTTTCGTGGAGAGCAGATTTTAAACTTCAGCCGTGAAATTGGCTAACTAGTACATTATTAGGAAAGACAATTTGCAAACAATCACAAAAGTACATATTACGGACTTTTTCTATAGATGAAGCTGATCACGAATGATTCGCGTGAACAGACACATTTAGGCAGATCGGGATCGGCGATCATGAGAGACATTTTAAAGTTAAAACGCCTTAATGATGTATTTGTTTCTAACAAACATGCAGCTTTTCCCGTCGCAAGATGTTAACAGATGGACTGGTGTGGATTACTTGTGGATGATCGTGATGTTTTTAATCAACTCTCATTCTGACGGCACCCATTCAATGCTACATTTCACCAAATCTGTTCTCATTAAGAAAACTAATTCTCAGCATAATCCAGTCTCCCCTATCTAATAGAACAAGTTTGGTTCTTGCAGCTTTCTGCTAACGAGCTGATTTGAATCAGTAATAAGTATCAGTGTAAATAAGACAAAATGTTGAGAAGCCACTGAATGTTCATCCCATTCAGCCACGAGCAGCCCTGATCACATGAGCCCAACCAAACACACAGTGCTGCCAAGGTCAGCGGGATATCCCAGTTTACTGATTCCATGCGCGATGTAAAGATCATGACACCAGCGGAGGGCCTGCATGCACCCTGTCACCGTTGTTTTCTGGGAATCGATTGAGCTTGAAGGACAAGTGAACGACACACTCGACAACACTGCAGTTTCAGCCTAAATTCAAATCTTGAACATTTGTATGAAAAGATGTAATGTAACACCCAACTGAAAACTGCGATTAAGATCAATCCAATCAAAGACTCAGTGCTGCAACATGAGCGTGAGCTTTCACAGCGGTATGGGTGGAGGGAGATGTAGTATTACTGGAACAGACTGTTGTCTGACTGGACTGGCCTGTAGTGCAACTACTGTACACCAATCCATCTCCTGTAGTCCTGCAGCTTTGTATAGAGGAGTTCAAATGTGCATTAATCAGAGCTCGTGTTGTTATGTCTAACAGCGTTGAGAGTAACACATTTTGGGAGTAACAGAAATGCATTTCTCAAATAAAAAATAAAAGAATGCATTTTTTCCACCAGTGTTATTGGCCGGAGACCATCTACATGTTAGAGTACTTTAAGCAGACAAAATAAAAATTATGTAAATAATTTATACTATATCTTAAACAGATTTGTAATATCCCTTCCTTGTTATTATGGCCAATAGCGTTAGAAGTAACACATTTTTGTAATAAAACTGAAATTGTATATTTCTGCAATTACTCAATAAATATTTCAGATCAAAACAAACTAATTAATTAATTCATGAATTATGGTCATGGGGCCATCTATTTGTTAGTGCATGAAAGCTGACAAATAGGTTAAAATAAAATGTATTTGTTAATTAATATATTAATCAATTTGATACAATAAACAATATGAAAAGAAATAAACAATGCAAAGAATATCATACACAATTATAATAGTACACTTCTAACTCCAGGTAGTCCAAAGGCCTTACACAGAAACCGATCAAAAGAAGCTCATAGATCTCATCATGTAGTTTGGTGTGTCTGTGGATCAGTGATACATCAGCTCAAAGCTTGCCGTGGGAAAAACTGATCCTGGAACAGAAATCTGCCGTAACTAATGAAGACCCGCTTCCCATTCCACCCCGTCTCCCATAGAGACAACATTATTACTCCCAGTTTGATCATCTCCATCCTGTTCCCAAACCTTTCTCACTGATTTTCCCAGTCTCTCTGTTTGGTTGGAATACAAAAGGTCAGACCTCACTGGGATTGGTGTCAAATTTGACTATAGTCACAACACTAGTGCTTTACATTCATTCAGAGCATCGGGCTGCTGTGTGTGAATGTTTATATTCTCCAGGGACAGTCCCAAACACACACCACACACACACACACCACACACACAAGCACAGTCTTTGACACAATTACAGTGGTGCCTTGTGATCAGACGGACACAAAGCTCGTCTTGTCTCTCGTTTCACTTTGCAGATTCGGATCTCATAAAGTAACCACTTATGTATCTCTATCTTTGTTGTTGATAACCCTGCAAAGAGCCTCTTCAATGATGTTCACATGTACTCACACACACACACACACACACACACACACACACACACACACACACACAAAATGACAAGAGAGAGAAAAAAGGCATTTCCAGGAAAATCAAAGCTTTAAAGTGCTGCAGTAAATCTGAGCAGATTTTACCATGTCATAACTTTCAACCTTTGTCCATCATAACAATATTTAGCAAACACACGTTATGAATGGACTGCACTGAACAGACAGACACACAAAGAGCTGAAACACTTGAATTCAATCTCTATGAATCAGCAATGGAAAAAAAGTATGTAGTTAAAAAACAAATAAAATATTTATTATGAGGAATCAAACTTGCTCTTGTCTTTAGAAATAAATCTTAATAGAAAAACATACTGTTACTCATAACCTCCTTGCTTGTTAAAAAAGCTGCAATAGCGGGTCATTATGAACTTCCACAATTATCTTTACAGCGGCTATTGTTTCATGAATCTGGCACAATATAATAATAACTGCACTTGTCTGGACAGTAAACCAGTGAAAAGTGTTTAAATACATTACAAAATAAATCCATCACTGGAACAAAAAGTTACAATTACTAATATAATAAACTTAAATATATACAATATAATAATATACAAAATTGTAAATATTATAATAAACAGTATAATTAATATATAATAAACAATGTAAAATATAATAAATAATATTAGATTTATTTTTATTTATTATACTATTAATCTAAGACAGATCATTAATAATCGAATAAATGTAATTTTAATATAGTTGTATTTAAATATTATTATGAAAATATACAAAAAAATATATATATATAATACAACAATATAATATATATATATATATATATATAAAGTTCTGTTTCTTCTATACACAGCCTGTGAGAGTTGAGTCTTGTGAGACCTGCAGGGCAGGGCTGAATATCTCATCAATGATTGACAGCTCACGAGGAAGGGTTGAGGAATGATGAAGTGAGAAGCTCAATGAACAATTCCTTCTGCTCCTTCTTAAAGGGACACTTACGTGTATTGCACCCAAACTATTAAGATGTTGCCATATACTACTGGTCATGATGTTCTAAACCCATATGGTTTTCTTATGTGGAAATTCTCAGTATATGAATCATATTACTAGTTTTCATAAGACGACGCGTCTTCAGAATTCTCCTCTACTTGTGTTCGAATTTAGAAAGAAATGGAGAGAAAACGTTGAAAAAAACGCTCATTTTGAGGGAAAGTATTCATAAAACCAAAGAACAATACATTTAACAGTATACAATATAACAAAAAACAAGCTTGAACTCGCCTAGGCTTATGAAATCATGCTAATACGTATTATAATGCATGTACAGTAGTGTAAAGTGGGCGGGGAGAAACCTATCAATACTTCACACGCGATCAATCACTGCAGCTGAACGGTCATTTCTCCTAAATAAACTCTCAACTTCTGAATAAAGCTTAAACTGTCTGTCTCTCCGAGGGAAGGTCGCGCGTAACGTTATAAGAGAAAGACTTGAGTGAGCTAACACACGTAGCGCTAGGGCTAGATCATCACCGAGGCCTCCGAGCGCTCACAATCTGTCAAAGAGCTCGTTTTAACGTCGCTTACCTCGATCTTGTCCACGTTCCGCGCGCAGCCGACCACCTTCATGCCGTGCTGGACGAGAGCGCGAGCCACAGCCGCTCCGATCCCGACAGACGCTCCGGTGACCAGCGCGACTCTCCCCTTCCAGCGCTTCATCGTCTTCAGACGCGGCGGATACAGTGTATCACAGTCAGCGCGGCGCGATGTCACAATGTAACAACGAGTTCTAATCCGCGCCGGACTGTAACAATGTATCACAACTGCGCGCGGCTGTTACTTTGTGTCTGTACCGCCAGTGCAGTAATATCCTCTGATTCAGAATGGTAACGTTATCAGGGAACGTGTTTGGGGCGGGAACAAATCACTCCAGCCCTCCCTGATCTTCCACCGTTCACACCCACGAACAGCTCGACACACACGGATCCAATCCCCGCGGAACCCGAGATTAATTATTAACGTCGGCGGAGATTAGAAAAAAACGAAAACAAGCTTTAGGTTGCTGTTGCCGCCCGCACGTTCCCCACGTCAACAATGAGAAATGTTGCCTTGGCAACTACGTGAAATAAAACAAGCTTTTAAATTTGCTTTCTATATTTTCTTATGGTTTTAGTTATCTATAATAACTCTGGATCAGCCTTCTTGTCACTGTACAACCTTTCTTTCAGTTTTGAGCAATCTTTTAGCTCACTCTGATAATCTGTACTTTTGTGGTGTGATGAAAAAGTAGAACTAAACACCATCTAGTGGCTGACTATAGTTTTAACATTTAACAAGGCTTATGATGAAAATACAAGGTTAGAAGTGTAAACAGGTTAAATTATTTTAGCAACCTTTATATGAACGTGTCATTTTATGTTAACCAAATAGGATATTTGCAAACCTACACAACAATATAAACACTCAAAAGACATGATTATCTTTTTATGAAATCGAATTACACAGAAAAGACATTCAAATCTGATGCATATTAATAAATATTCTTTATTTTGTTAAATCACATTGCTTTCAACATCACATCCAGTCATCTTTCTAAATGGATGTTTTCATCTTCCTGTAAAATCTTTTTATTCAGATAATTATTAATCTGTACACATTTATCGGTACAATTCTTGCCACTAAAACTGTCACAGTCAGTGAAAATTTGAGAGAAAAACAAAGAAATGTTTAACAAACAATACATTAAGACTACCAACACCTAACCCTACAGTCAAGGCTCCATGATCAATTTAACAGCAGTGTTCCTAACGACCTGCTCCCTAATCAGCGTGTCAAGAGAGAAAGAAAACAAAGCCAGCTGTGAGTGATTGAGAAGGACTGAGAGTGAAAGAGGAGGGGCCAGAAGGGGAAGACGTGTAACATTACCCAAAAAACATGAACATCGTCAAATACAGCGCTGAAATTGATTCTCTTACCCATTTCATATTCCCAAAGTCAATGCAGCAGTGATCACGAGTGTGTTGACGCTCTATAAAAATAAGTGTGAGTTAGTGTGTGTGTGTGCATCTAATTGACGCTGGTGGCGGGCAGCCACGCTCCGCGGCAGTATTTGGTGAAGCGCTCTTTAAGGTGCTGTCTGTACTGGTCTCGTGTGCGGTAGAACGATTTGTTGCTCTCTACGAATGACTGGATCTCGTCCTGCGTCAGACAGTTCTCTTCATCTGTGGTCACTTCAGATTCATTCTGTGCACAAAGAAATTACAGCAAAAAGTCACTACTTTCAACTATTTCAATACACAAACATCAGTGAGTAATAAACAATTTCACTGAACTGACACAAGTACATTATTAACCTGGAATATATCATAGAGGTCTGTAACCGTGTTCATTTCGTCAATAAAGACAACGATGAAAAATATTCGTTAAACCTTTTTTCTGTGACAAAGACAAGACGCTGATGAGCTAAAACTAATCTGATGATAAAAACTATGCCGCGTCTTCCTTACAAGACGAGACTAGAATGTTATTTGAGGACTACTGGACATTCAAAACACATCCTATAGGCTAAGTTACCTGTCTTGTTTTTCAAAATGTGCGTCCCTGTCATTGGATTGCAATCAGATGAGGGGCGTTTGCATATCTAGTCTCAGTATGGCAGCCGCAGTGGACGGCTAGGATACTAAAACACGAACTAGTGATCTGAAACACTGGCCTCAGCACTCGAAGGGTTAGGGACTGGGTGACCAGACGTCCCGTTTTTCCCGGGAGTCACAATTCGTTGTCGATTAACTTAAAGTTAGTGAAGGCGGAATAGGCGGAATCGTACTCTCTCGCGCGCGCGCACGCACGCACGCTCCACTTCTTCAGTTCTCATACAGCACGTAATCAGTTCTTAACGCTGACCGCTCAAAGACACACACAGCAGTCCAAATGTCTATCGTGTAGACAGAGTATCTCACGTTAATACAGTCGGTTATGGGTTAAGTGAGCGTAAACAGGTGGGTGAAAACTGAATGAGTGTCAGTATTACATAAATACCTTGTGTCTTAAAGGGACAGCGTTCCTAATTATCTGTGTCATCAATGTTAACCAACAAAATATGTTAAATACATGTAGAGTTAAGTAATCCTACTGTATATGAAAAACAAGTTTAATTTGTATCTCTAGCAAAAAAAAATAATTTAAGCTTTTCCAAATTAAATCCTTTATTCAAATTTCTAATAAGCGTAATTGATTTGGTATAAAAAGAGAAGAAATGTTTTTTTATATTTGAAGACTACATATAAAATAGCTACCTAAATAAATAAATAAATGCAGTTTGACTAAAATGCAATGACTTTTCATCGACTAAAACTATGAAAGACTCAAATGACTAAAATGTAACCGACTATTAAGCATCTTCGTCTCAAGATAAAGACTAAAAGGTCTCTGCACACGGAGTCCGAAATTTTCGCATGTTGAAAAATAAATACAACCTCACGTTGTGACGATCACTTTTACACACTGCATGAAATTTTCATCCGTCACAAAAAATTCGGATCAGGTTCGATTTTGCTTTCGTAGCATTCATTTTAATAGGAAAGGAGGAAGAATATGAATTTCGGACTCCGTGTACAATGGCCTTCAGACTGAATAAAAAATGCCTGCCACAATTAACACTGGTCTGTGATCAAATACAATGTTTTTATTTATTATTTAATATAAAACTTGATATACTATTTACCATAAATCTTTGTTTTAAAAATCACTGATCATCAGTAGGGCTTCAACAAACGATTATTTTGAATCTAACAATTAATCTGCGATTATCTCACTGATTAATTAGTAGACTTTGATTATTCATCTTTAGCAATTAGTTAAAATATTAAGTTACATATTCTAACATAAATAAAGGCCACTTCAGCTTTAGAAAAGCATATTATGTAATTACAATTAATTGGTAATACTTTACAATAAGGTCCATAAGTTAACATGAACTAAGAACGAACGATACTTCTACAGCATTTATTAATCTTAGATAATGTTGATTTCAGAATTTATTAATGCATTTATAAAAATCACAAGTTGTGTTATGAAGACAGAAAGACATGAACATCTTGGATGACAAGGGGGTGAGTACATTAGCTGTAAATGTTTGTTCTGGAAGTGAACTACTCCTTTAAGTACTAAAATTGTTAACATTTGAAAAAAATAAAGCTATATGGAAATATATGAAAATGACAAAAAGCGCATAAAACTACTAAAGCTTAAACTAAAATGAACTGAAAAGCTGATTTAAAAGTAGGGATGTAACGATACCATTTTTTCATAATCTGATACCCAGATTTATTATCACTCTTTTGTGTGTTAAACACAATCCTCTACTTTGTGTAATATATTACAAAGTAGGTTAATTGATCAACCAGCAGCAAAAGTCATTCTAGAAACAAATTTTGGGTACACATTTTCTCAAATCTAATCATCCGGTCAAAAAAAGCATAATTTATTGCGAGAACAATTTGAACTTTAGATAGTGCTATATCTGGAAAAATATTGCCCAGAGGGAAGAGTTTTAATGAGCTTTAATTTCACAACCTAAATATTTTGTCGGTCTTGAAAATTAAAATAAATCAGTATCAGGGCCCATAACGATTATATGGTTGTATAAATATAGTAAAATGTGACCGTTTGAGGTATCAGCTATCTGACTCACCAGTAACTCCACGAGGCTCTTGGCGCAGCTGTTCTGTTCTTCAGGTAACACAGGCTGACTGTGGAAGTGTCTCTCACAGGATTCACAGCACGGAGTTTCTTTGCTTCTGCACAGGTGCGGTGAAGAGGAGGGAGATCCAGATTCTCTCCTACAGCCGTCAGACACGCAGCTCTCCTCCGCTTTAGATCCCTACAAGAGAGAGGAAGAGATCACAACCAGTGCCGTGATGGCATTAGAGGTCTGCACGGGCTCAAAACTGAAGCCCGAACCCGGCCCGTACCCGAGATCGTCTGACCCAACCCGACCCGACCCGAGCAGCAGAGTTAAATTTAGAGCCCGAACCCGACCCGACCCGAAATCCCCCCTCCCATCGAATAGCCAACAAAAAAAAGGAAAAAGGCTGCATTTCACGATTGCATGCAAAGAAAGATTAATCAAGGCTCTGCCATTTCACAAACATTTACCTGCCGAGTTTATGAATTTTGTATGGACAAGAAGATGATGACCGTACAAATTATGGTCATTTTTTGTCAGTTAAGGCTCGTTAGCATTCTGTCTGCTTTAAATCAGACATAAGATCTTAAGTAAGATTTAAATTTATTTGAATCAATCAATCATTTATTTGAATTAGAGAGAGAGAGAGAGAGAGAGAGACCAGAGAGAGAGAGAGACCGAGAGAGAGAGACCGAGAGAGAGAGACAGACAGAGAGTGAGAGAGGGATGAATGTTGCGCGTGCATGTGAACCTGCGTCTGCGCGTCTCTCTCTACAAGCAATGAGGCTTAATTACTTCAAAAACAGCGATTTTGCCGCCTTATTGCAGATAAATATAATGTTGTGACTTGCGAGTCAGTAGCCTGTCGAAGCTATTTTACTAATAAAAGTTTCCGTGCTGTTTGTGCGCGATCTCTGATATCTGTGTGCGTGCGTCTATGAAAGCAGCGAAGCCTCTGCATATAGTTTTGGTTTAGCTACAAACCCGAACCGAGCCCGAAGCTATCCATTAAACATTAACCCGAAACCCGACCCGAAACCCGAAACTATTTCGGGACCCGCGGGTTCGGGTAGGTAGGTCTGCTACCCGACCCGAACCAGCGGGTCCCGAAATCTGCATGCACCACTAAAAACAATTCATATTTTAGTTAAATATTTGGATTGTTGTTGAATCAATTTCTACCTTATGTGCTGTTGTTTTTTTAATTCATTTATTTATAATGTGTTCCTCTTTATTATGATGCATATGTGTATGTAACAAGCAGAGCATGTGAGCGGAGCGGAGCGGGGAGCGGAGCGTGCAAAATATAGTCGGAGCGCGGAGCGGGTTTTTATCCAAAGGCTGGAGCGATCGCTTTGTCTCGCTCCGGTTCCGCTCACACCACGAGCCTAGGGCATGCACAAATCCACCCAGAATTCACCTGTGCCTTCAACAATTAACAAAACCATCAGCCTATACTTATAGTTAGCCTATAGTTTGAAATAAATATATGTTCTATTTTGACTGATGTTGCTGTGAGTTCTTTATAGGATATAGGCTGCGTGGCGGACGCGTCACGGAGCGGGTTTGCTGCGTGTTGATTTTCCTTTCCTTTCCTTTCCGGTCTTAGGCATGCAGAGTAATTTTAAATTTGAGCGAGCGTGGAGCGATTTCACCAGAGCGGGAGGAAATTGTAGATGAGCGGGGAGCGGAATTGAGCGGAGCGATCTGGTCCGACTTTGAGCGGTGGAAGCGAACACCCACGTGAGCGGGGAGCGGAAATTCTCACCGCTCAGCTCCGCTCACATGCTCTGGTAACAAGTAACTGCTTATTTAAAAGAAAAAAAAAATTAAGTTAGTACTAAAACCAGAGGTGTTCCACAAGATCAATTTACCTGAGACGCTTCTAACTGAAGCAACCCATAAGAAAGCCCTTGGCTACTTTGTCCAAAACAAGTGTGAACTCACATGCTCGCTCCTGCAAACTGACGCCTTGTTTTTTCTTTTCTTCTTTTTATTTTTGCCCGTTGTGTTGTCTTCTGAGTTTGCCCAGCACTCCACACAGCTGTCCACAGCGTCCTCTTCCTTCTCCTCGGAGCAGCGGTGACTACATGAGTATTCACCTGGAGATAACCACACATATGAGCATCAAATGTCTTTCAATGCAATCTTCTATGTGGGGCTGTTTACACCTGGTCACGTCATGTGTTTTTTCTGATCAGATAGCTATCCGATCCTGAAAAGACCAGATGTAAATGCCCTCTGAAACGCTTTCGAGACGCATTTAAATCCATCCATTCTAATGGATTTGAAGTTTACTTAATATTAACTAAATAATTTTAAATAATTACGGCACAGGGCTTTCGTTTTTACTAGGGAACTTCTTATTCTATTAAAAAAATAACATTAAATAAAAATGTTATGGTTGAATTATTGATGAATTTTTATATTAAATAATAAATTTTTTATGATTGAATTATTTTTACATTTTTATAACAGTTAGCAATTTTATTGAAAACACTAACATTGCTGTAGTGTTCACCTGGCCAGAACATTTGTTTTAACAGAATATAATGGATAAGGTAATAAATAGGCAACGGTTTAATCTCAAATCAATATTTCATATCCTCAACATTATTTATGCAGTAATATAATAATGTGTAATATGTGATCTGACTGTACTTAATTCTTTAAATGTCCATCTTGGCTGAAGGCCATTTGCTAGGAACGCTCTTTCTTTGTGGAAGCTTTGTTTTTACAGAGCTAATTAAAGATTTCACCTCAAATCAATAATGTGTGTCCAGTTATTTACTTGTGTTGCCCTTCAGGCCAACCTATCCCAACATCAACCCATACTTCTCAATAAAAACAAAGCCTCCTCTGTATTCACCACATTTATTTCCATACCCGTTTCATCATGGTTGCACATGCCCTCGGTGCAGGCCACATCTGAGCCCTCTCTGGATCCCGTCTCGCTGCCCTCCAAACTGGAACAGTAGCCACAGTCACTGCCGTTACTGCGAGGCAAGAGTGCTAGAAGAACAAACAGACACACCAGTCAGGTGCATTCTGGGTAACTTCTATGCATAAGCCCATTATTAAAGAACATGAAAAGCTCTCTTGACCTTTCTTGATTTTGGGGGAATGCAGGATGGAGGCAGCAGGGCAGGTGCAGGATGAACTCTCGCTGGTGATGATGACCTCCATGCTGCCGACAGACTCCTCTCCACTGCCACACGATTTACAGCCGCCGTCCACAGACTCAGACGAACCCTGCACAAAGACCAAGAGGAATTCAAGAAGAGCGTTACGCAGCAAATAACGACATCTTTTAGTAGCTTGACAGAACAGTTTTCACAGCAATGTTTCTTTTGTTGTATTTATTGTAAATATATCTTACATTCGATTCAATACAGTTAGTCTAAACTGAAAGCCACATTATTTTTCATACAATTTAAATAAGTAAATTATAATAGAAATTAAATATTTTATTCAGCGAGGACGTGTTAAATTAATCAAAAGTGTCAGTAAAGATATTTATAATATTACAAACGACTTCTATTTCATATAAATGCTGTTCTTTTGAAAGAACAAATACAAAAAATCTATGTATCACAGGAATAAATTACATTTTAAAATATAAATCTTGTTTTAAATTGTAAAAAAAAATATTTCACTATATTTTAGTTTTTACTGTATTCCTTGATTAAAGAACGCAGCCTTGGTGAGCAGAAGAGACTCCGGAACAGAGATGCATTAAATGAGTCATTACCTCCTCAAGACTTTTGTCTTTCCCCCCCTCCGCCTCTTGTTCAAAGCCACACTTGTTTTTGCGTCTGTTCTTGCGTTTTTGCCTCTTTTTCTCCTGTTTGAGTTCTTTGGCTCGCTCCTCTTCTGAGAGCTCCTCACAGAGCTGCTCCAGCCGGCTGATGCCCTGAACCCTCTCCACCGCCATCTGCACGTCATTTCACAAATCAAGTGTGTGCATTGTAATATACGACACTTTCCAGAAGTACAAAATAGGAATTAAGGACCAGGGTTACTAAACAGGGCAAATTAGTGTGAGAGTGCAATTACATAACAGCGCAGATGGGAGTGAAATGTTTTGTGGATTTACAGACAATGCTCACATAAAAAAAACATATCCATAACGATCAATGCAATCAAATGGGTGTTTAATAATGATGCAAATACCAGTAAATCACATTGCATGATTCAATTAAATACTCTCCCGCCATAAATCATGCATCTAAAAGGGAAACTCCTACAAAATCATTCGCAGGAAGGTCAGCCGCAAAAATATCCATCTATGCCTTTTCAACAAATGTTTCACTGTCTTTAGTAAATTCTGACAGTCTTATTGTAATGGCAAAAGAGGGTTTGCGCTGATGCAAGCTGATGTAAATCTGGCCCTAAAACTCCTTCACTAAATTAAGTCAAACAACAAAACATCAATAAAAGACACCAGCAGAAGATAAAACCTCAGGAGGTACAAATATTACACAAGCAGTTTCACTTTGTAAATATAACTTTTTTGCATCCTTTCAACAAAATATATAAAAAAAACTGCTTAAAACCCTGTGATTGATATTTTCCTGCAAAAAATACATATTTGTAAAAGTAAAAAAAAAAAAAAAAAAAGTTATTCAGCTCAGATGTTTAGAGGTTGATAATCTTTAATAAACCTATACTTCTCAATTTCCTTTGGTATAGAGAGATATTATGTGCTGACAGTTTCGAATGTAAACATTACAGTTTCAAATGTAAATATTACTCTCTTCGATATATTTATATATATATACACACACACACCGACCACTTTATTAGGTGCACCTGTTCAATTGCTTGGTAACACAAATTGCTAATCAGCCAATCACATGGCAGCGACTCAATGCAGAGGCATCTAGATGTGGTGAAGACGACTTGCTGAAGTTCAAACCGAGCATCAGAACGGGGAAGAAAGGGGATTTAAGTGACTTTGAACGTGGAATGGTTGTTGGTGCATACGGACTGGTCTGAGTATTTCAGAAACTGCTGATCTACTGGGATTTTCATGAACAACCATCTCTAGAATTTACAGAGAATGGTCCGAAAAAGAGAAAATATCCAGCGAGCGCCAGTTGTGATAGAAAGGCCAAGGTATGCAGAATACATCTCTGAACACATAACATAACACGTCGAACCCTGAAACAGATGGGCTCCAGCAGCAGAAGACCACACCGGGTGCCGCTCCGTTCAGATAAGAACAGGACACGGAGGATACAATTCACACAGACTCACCAAAACCAGACAATAGAAGATTGTAGAAGCGTTGCCTGGTCAGATGAGTCTCTATTTCTGCTGCAACATTCAGATGATGGGGTCAGAATTTGGCGTAAAGAACATGAAAGCATGGATCATTCGGCCTTGTCTCAACGGTTCAGGCTGGTGGTGGTGGTGTAATGGTGAAGGGGATATTTTCTTGGCACACTTTGGGCCTCTTAGTACCAATTGAGAATTGTTTAAATGTCACAGTCTACCTGAGTATTGTTGCTGACCATGTCCATCCCTTTATGACTACAGTGTACCATCTTCTGATGTACTTCCAGCAGGATAATGCATCATGTCACAAAGCTCAACTCATCTCAGACTGGTTTCTTGAACATGACAATGAGTTCACTTTACTCAAATGGCCTCCACAGTCACCAGATCTCAATCCAATAGAGCACCTTTGGGATGTGGTGGAACGGGAGATTCACATCATGGATGTGCAGACGACAAATCTGCAGCAACTGCGTGATGCTATCATGTCAATATGGACCAAAATCTCTGAGGAAAGTTTCCAACACCTTGTTGAATCTGTGCCACGAAGAATTAAAGCTGTTCTTAAGGCAAAAGGGGGTCCAACCCGGTACTAGCAAGGTGTACCTAATAAAGTGGCCAGTGAGTGTGTGTATGTATGTATGTATGTATATGTATATGTATGTATGTATGTGTGTGTGTATATATATATATATATATATATATATACACACACACACACACAGTGGGGAAAAAAATATTTGATCCCCTGCATATTTTGTATGTTTGCAAAAACGCATTTCAAATAAGTTATAAATTGATTTGCATTTTAATGAGTCAAATAAGTATCAGCCTTTTATATATATGTAAGGAGCACTCTCTTAAAGGGAGTCTCAGCTTGTTACCTGTATAAAAGACACCTGTCCACAGAAGCCATCAATCAATCAGTGGCCTAGCCAGTCTCCAGACCTTAATCCCATAGAAAATCTGTGGAGGGAGCTGAAGGTTCAAGTTGCCAAACATCAGCATCTAAACCTTAATAACTTGGGAGAGGATCTGCAAAGAGGAGTGGGACAAAATCCCTCCTGAGATGTGTGCAAACCTGGTGGCCAACTACAAGAAACGTCTGACCTCTGTGATTGCCAAGAACGGTTTTGCCAACAAGTACTAATTCATGTTTAAATACTTATGACTCATTAAAATGCAAATAAATGTATAACTTTTTTTTAAATGCATTTTTCGGTTGTTATTCGGTCTCTCACTGTTCAAATAAACCGACAATTAAAATTATAGACAGATCAATTCTTTGCCAGTGGGCAAACGTACAAAATCAGCAGGGGATCTAATATCCCCCCCAGTGTATAGCTATTTGTGTGCATTCCTATTTTATATTTACAAGTATTTTCCTACAATTAATTGTCAATTCAGCAGATGGTGTTGAAAATATAATAACCGTTTATAATGGTTTTAACTGTTGGATTTATACCCGGATTGGATTTATAATTAGATGATGCTCAGCATGAATACCATGAGAGTGTTACCTCGAAGCTTTTGCGGAGCGCATCAATGCCCAGATAGAAGAGCATCTGCCACGTCTGCTCTTCTGCTCGCAGCTTCAGCCAGATTCTGTGCAGCCGCTCATACAGGTGAATTCCTAGACATGTCAGCACCTCCTCCTGTGCGATATCTATGGTCTTCGCATGTCTCTCTCGACGCCTGTAAATGATCCAAACACTCTTTATGAAGGTATAACTATGATAATAGAATATCTAATGCATCCAATTTCCAGTTGATGATATGGTGTAACTTTAATGCTCGTTAAAAAACTCCATAAAGACTGCAACACTCACTCATAACCCCCGGCGAACTCTGGTTCTGCTCGGCCTAGTAAGTGTGCGATGAAGTCAGTCTCACAGCAGACGTGGATGTGGCGCTCATGGGGACAGCAGCGTAACCCCTCATACAGAGCCGCACAGTAGCCCTTCTCTTTACTGCAGTCCAGATCTCCTACCAGGATGTTATACGCTCTCAGAACCTTGTTCTTACAGTCCGTACAGAACCTGAGAATTATATTGCAGAAAGAGGCAACCAATAAAATTAAGCCAATTAAGAGAAATATGTTGAGGAATCACAATTTCTCACCGATGTTTGCGCAGGTATGTCTCCAGAGTCTCCAGCAGAGAGGCGCTGTCAATCAAAACCACTTCATCACGACACTCCTGTGACATCAGCTCCCAGACGTCCATCCAGCTGCCCCTGCAGATCCATAACTGTGGTCACCAAACAACCTACTGATATGGTCACTTATATCCAGGACTAGTTTCCAGTGGCCTTTTTTTGCCAATTTTTATAATGCCTCAAATTAACCCGTTTTGCTTTTCTGTCAAATAATTGTCTTTATACAATGAATTCAGCCAATGCATCTGACATGGTGCGTTTATTCACACAGACTGCTTATGCATTCAACAATTGCATAATGTTATGTGATCAAGGTAAGTTCTCATCTTACATAAAACTGGTCTATATAAAATGGAAAAAAAAAACAGAAACTGTAAAATGATTGGCAATCACCTCTTGTAATATAATGTAGTAATGATTACTCATTTCAACAGTTGTAATAGATTTAGTTTTATGTCTGTAGGGGCCATGTTTTATCACTTATGGTGAATTTGGGAGACATCCTTGTTCATATTGGTGGCATTTTTGCACTAAGCACCATTCATTTCTGACTGACCACTATTAGATTTACTAAAATTGTTCATATTTTCATTGATTCCTTAGTTCAAAAATGTACATTATAAAAACAACACTGGTAAAATGTGTTTGGTTATGTTATCAAAGGAAGCACAAAAGAAGAAACCGTTATCTCAAACACCAAACGTCACATGATGATTAAAAACAGTTACAGACTCACCCTAAAGGCTTCGGTTTGTGCGTGTCTAAAGAGTGCAGCTGACAGCGTTTATTCTTTTTACTCTTGGGAATGGAATCAATTATGTTGTTTAATTTTGACCTACAACAAGAAAAAGCACACATTAAAATTAAAAAACAACAACTACATCATATAGGCAAAATAAAACAAACTAACAGACAAAAAAACCGTTGGAGCTTAATTTCATTGGATCCCGGACGAGCCCCCACTTTATTTACAACTTCTCATTAGGTGGCTTGAAAAAGAGAGATTATATAACAAACAAAAATGAGTACAATGTAATTGTTCAAGACTATTAATTCACTCACTCAACATATATAATTGCGACACACTTATCAACCAAGTAACCGTTTGCCATAACAGACAACAACTAACAAGAAACTAAAAAAAAACATTAGCTATGATAATAATTAATAGTATTTTCCCTGGCCATCATTCCCAGTTTTTAATTGAATAACTTGCTCAGTGCAAATCTCTCTCTCACACACACACACACACACACACACTGGTTTTTATGGTTTACGGGGACTCTCCATAGGCATAATGGTTTTTATACTGTACAAACTGTATGTGTTATTGCCCTACACCTACCCTACACCTAAACTTAGCCCTCACAGGAGACGGTGCATTTCTACTTTCCCCCCAAAAAACTTACTCTGTATGATTTATAAGCATTTTGAATTATGGGGACACTGAAAATGTGCTCATAAATCACCTTCTCCTTGTAATACCTATGTCATACCTATGTCATTATACAAATTTGTGTCCTCATAAACCACATAAACCACATAAACGCACACACACACACACACACACACACACACACACACACACACACACACACACACACACACACACACACACAACAGAAATATTGAAAGTGCCATAGAATGCATTGATACAATATTTTAAGTTGTTCTCTGATATCTACATAGAGGGTAAGTGGCTTGGTTAAGGGCAAACATTCTCCAGAAACTGTTTTACATGTGCATTTAAAAACCCCAGGATTTCTCTCTAGAATGAAATGGTCTGTTATTGGCTTATTTGAAAGGGTCATGAATAATAATGCTGAGCTCTGCTCTGATTGGTTGTTTCACAGTGCGGCTCATTTCAGTAGCTCACACTCATATATTTCAATACTTTCTCTGGCAGTTATTTCGTAGGGTAATTATAATGTACATAAAATACGGGCATCAGGTAGCCGCTATTAATATGCAGAGCTCTCAACCTGCTTTCAAATGCACGATCGCTTTTTACTGTCACTTTCGCTTTTGAGATTCGCGATCGCACAAACTCGGTTTATACTATGGAGTGGCAGTATTTACCACACATTTGACAAGATCTGATGCTTGCCAGTGGTGCTCAGGATGTGTAAATCATTCACCATCATCCTCAGTCATCTTTCCTTACTCGGTTTATGTGGTAAGTTAAATCTTATGTTCTGTAATGTAACAGGCTACCGCTAGCAAGGAGCTAGCCATGTGCCTTTAGTGGCTCGCGTTATTTTATTAGATCACGTTATTTGCTTTCCATGCCTCTCTGAATACAGGCACCAACCTATCCCTTAGGGCTGTAACGATACACCAAACCCACGATTCGGTTCGTATCACGATTTTTTCGTGGGGGGTAAAAAAAAAAAAAAAAAAGATTTTTAAAACAATATTTTTATTAAATAACATTTAAAAAATCTTTATAAATTGAACACCAAAGAACAAGATTAACTATGCTAATTATTAACAATATAAATAGCCATATAAAATAAATAAATAGCCAAAGCTATAACACTTCTGTTTTCTTTGTAACAAAATACTGTTGAAAAACAAACAGAACTAAACTCCATTGTGGAGATGATTCGAGCATGTTAAAAATTCTTCTTCAATCAAGTTCCCCTTTATGGGAACTTCGAACTGCGTCCCCTAGGGGTCGCTACGGGGAACGCCTTCAGCGTGACTCGTGTCTGAAGATACATATGTAAAAACACCATCCGTTGGCCGGCGACAGCCCATGACGTCACTACCGGCGCGACCACAATATAAGGACCGCTAGGAAAATACATCATCCTCTTCTTCGTCTTCACTGACTGGTCTGTTTGAAGAAACGTGCATTCTGGTAGGAATACAGTTTTCCTTTATTATCATGGCGAGCACTAGCAAGGCGTTCAATAAGTGTGTGGATCCGTGTCCTCGTTATTTGCGATGACACACACAATCTTTGCGTCTTTTGTTTGGGCAAGGAGCACGCACGCGATGTCCTTGAGGGGAAAATCTGTGTGCAACTAGCTCAACTTTTGCAGGCAGGCGTCACATGATTGGAAAGGTAGTCACGGGGTGTGTCGCGATTCTCTCTTATCACACCGCGACACAGGATCGTGGATCTGAGTGTCGCGATTTCGGTTTCATATCGCGTATCGTTACAGCCCTACTATCCCTGCATAGCCTGGAACATAACATATATTTACATGATCTGCCATTTCTGATTGTTCGGCGGCATAGAACATGGGCGGGTATATGCAAATGTTGGGGGCGTAATTATTAGTGATTCCGAATGTTACGTCACAGTCCGCGTTGTATGTTCTGATTCGCCT
>QVTF01007644.1:0-25495 GCA_003573665.1 Oxygymnocypris stewartii
ATCCCACTGTTCAGATCTGAGGGTCAAAGGTTCAGACTACACAAGCTATTTGTGATTGTATGTTTACTTATTATAATTTTGTGCATGCATTAACCTGAACACACCACCCGCTTTACATTTAAAGATCCCACGCCAGACCTAAACAAGTTAAAACCTGTTCTTGACAAGATCAGTCCAAGACCTTGACCAAGCCAACCACTTACAGTTTTTTCCAATTGCTAACACACAATTTTTCAAACTAGTCTGGTTTTATCAAAATATTTAACACAATTCACAAAACCACACACCCAAACTGCAAAATACCTCATATATCCTGCAAAATGAAGCACTGCAACCGAAACTACACATAGCATTATCAAAATCAAACTTTTGCATGAAATGGCACACACTTCATTCATGTTACCAGATTTTTGCCTAACCAACTACACACTGTTGGGCATAATGAAAAGCACCCCCATCTTTAGTATGCTTTGCCATAATACTAAAATATGTATCAGATTGTTCAGACATGCACAGAAATATTTGCAGATACACACACATGCTGTTGCAACATTTTTTTATTTTATTTTTCACTACAGTAAACAAGTCAGTGCAACATATGCACAGCAGATATATTTACATGGGACTGAACAAAAATATTCTTACAAAAAACAGTAAACTGAAAAAGAAAATTTCAGAAAAAATATATTACAGTAAAAAAAGAGGCAAGAAAAATAATTAGGCAGCATCTTGCCGCACAGCCGGGTCTGGCCACAACGCCTCGTCAACATCACAGGCAATATCTTCCCTTGCCAGACATCGAGGGAAGAAGCGCCTTGAGTGCCTTATCCATCCCTGAATTGCACCCACATCAATCTCATCACATGCCTCTTCCATGGCCTGCACAAGAGGCATGCGCACAAAGGGCTGCCGGTCGTATACCTTCCACCGCCATGCCGAAAATAACTCTTCTATGGGGTTCAGAAATGGTGAGTATGGTGGGAGGTATTGCACAAGAAATGTTGGGTGGTCAGCAAACCAGTTTTGGACTGGGGCTGCACGATGAAAGCTCACGTTGTCCCATACTACAACATACCGGTTTCTTTGATGGTCTGCATCATTCATACGCTCTGGTGGTATGAGAATGTTGTGAAGTCTGTCCAGAAATGTGAGAATATGGCCTGTGTTGTATGGTCCAAGGTTGGCATGACGGTGGAGGACACCATGCATACTGGAGATGGCAGCACACATTGTGATGTTCCCTCCACGTTGGCCAGGAACATCTATAATGGCTCTGTGGCCAATGACGTTTCTCCCCCTTCTTCTGGTCTTTGCTAGGTTGAACCCAGCCTCATCTATAAAGATGAACTCATGTGGGATTGCATGAGCATCCATTTCCAGTACTCCCTGAAAACAAAGAACAAAAATCAGTCAATATGGTGTTATCCAGTACACTGGGAAACAATGTTGCGTGTGGTGTACTGCAGTCAATATAGCACTTACATCCACATATGCTTGTCTCAACTCTTTGTTTCTTTGAGAGTTTCTCTCAAACGGCACCTTATAAAGTTGTTTCATTCTGATTTGGTTTCGCTTGAGAATGCGAGCCAATGTGGACAGACTGACTCGTTGAATGTTGTTGAATAAGGTGTTGTCTTGGATGATGTGGCTTTGAATTTCTCTTAATCTGATTTCATTATTTTCCAAACCAAGTTTACAATGCCAGCTTCCTGTACCCCGGTGAACATTTGGCCCCTTCCTCCACCATGGTGTCGTCTCTCAGTCCTTTAGAAAAAATAAAAATATATATAGGGCTTGGACAATGCAGCCTAAATATTTCCCCCCACAGTAGAGTACATTGTACAGGAAACTTGTACAGTTCATGAATGGCTGATGTCATACACTAAGTAAACAGGTGTCACCCAACTGATACACTATGACATGGGGTATACTACATGTGTACTACATGAAATTTTGGTTACATACCTGTTCTCCAGTCTAAAGGTCCGGATGACAGAGGCGACAGTAAAACGACTCAAGTTTGGCTGCACTCTCTGTCCAGCCTCACGCATTGTCAGCCCATGGTTGATGACATGATCTACTAAGGTTGCTCTGATTTCATTTGAAAGTGTTTGTCTTCTTTGGCCATGAACTTCTCTACCTGCTCTACCCCTACCTCTCACTCTTCCTCCCCCTCTTATTCTTAACCTCCCTCTTCCTCTTCCTCTCTCTGCAATGTCTTCCATTGTTCTCACAAAAAGGTTCTCACCTGTGGTCTTTTCATAGTGCTTACATCCTGATTGAAGTGTTAACAATTAACCATTGAGGTGTTTGGCCAGATGGCACATGTAATTGGCCAATTAGCTCATGTAGTGTCATTTTGAATGGCAGTGTTTTGAAATGGCAAACATGTGACTTTATTTCAGATTGTTGTGTGTTATGCAGAGAACCGTGTTCAGTGTGTTTAAAAAGTGCCATTTTGAAATGCAAAATGTGTGTATAGCAGAAAATGTGTTTAGACTTTTGGAGACTTGAGAAGAAGTTTTGCTCTCTGTGTGTCAGTTTAAATAATTGTGCTGTGCATGTCATTTTGGTGTGTTAGCAATTGGAAAAAACTGTAAATACAGATTATGCACAAACACTCCTGCAAAATGATAAATACAAGTACAAAAACGTAATCTAGATCCAGACTTTATCCTGGTTTATAGGAACTTGATTTACTGTTGTTAGTGTTTGCAGCCATAAATCTACATGGCCATACATGTTCCATATTTCTGCACTATACGCAGTCCATTAGTCAGTGTGTGTGTGTGTGGTGTGTGTTGTGTGTGTGGTGTGTGTGTGAGTGTGGTGTGTGTGTGTGGGTGTGTGTGTGTGTGTGTGTGGTGTGTGTGTGGTGTGTGTGTGTGTGTGTGTGTGTGTGTGAGCGTGTGTGTGGTGTGGTGTGTGTGTGTGTGAGCGTGTGTGTGTGAGCGTGTGTGTGTGAGCGTGTGTGGTGAGTGTGTGGTGTGTGTGTGTGTGAGCGTGTGTGTGTGTGTGTGTGTGTGGTGTGCATGTGTGTGTGTGTGAGCGTGTGTGTGTGTGAGCGTGTGTGTGTGTGAGCGTGTGTGTGTGTGTGTGTGTGTGTGTGTGTGTGTGTGAGCGTGTGTGTGTGTGTGTGTGTGTGTGTGAGTGTGTGTGTGTGTGTGTGTGTGTGTGGGTTGTGTGTGTGGATCTGTGTGAGAGTGAGTGTGTGTGTGTGTGTGTGTGTGTGTGTGGTTGTGTGTGTGTGTGTGTGTGTGTGTGTGTGTGTGTGTGTGTGAGTGTGTGTGTGTGTGTGTGTGTGTGTGTGTGTGAGTGTGTGTGTGTGTGTGTGTGTGTGTGGGTGTTGTGTGTGTGTGTGTGTGTGTTGTGTGGCGTGTGTGTGTGTGTGTGTGTGTGTGTGTGTGTGTGTGTGTGAGCATCTGTGTGAGAGTGAGTGTGTGTGTGTAGTGTGTGTGTGTGTGTAATCAGTTCTCTCAGAGCGAGAGCTCCTGCAGGTGTACTCTGCAGACGAAAGCAGAGAGCAGTGCTTCCGTTGAGCTATTTCTGTTCTGTTCACGCACCCAACCCTGATAATACAGCACTGTCTGGCTCAAGCTCCTTGGTCTGCATGTCGTCGGGTAAGAAACACATGTGCATGAGTGTCTGGGTGTTGGTTTTCCACCAATAACAAACATTATAATATAAAAAATTATTAAACAATGCGTTTTTATAATAATTGATCAAATGGCAAATATGAGTTCAGAAAATTATGCCATGTTTTCCGCATACACTCTTAAAAATAAAAGTTTCAAAAGGGGGATGTTTGCAGTGATTTCCTAGAATAACCATTTTTGGTTCTCTGAAGAACCTTTCATAGGACAGTTCTTAAAATAAACTGTTTTGTCTCAGTGTGAAGATAATTTTTATAATTATTAAGAGCCTTTTTCAACCATAAAGAATCTTTTATGAAACTAAAATGTTCCATCATGGAACCATCAATACCAGAAAATAACCTTTATTTTTAAGAGTGCATTTTTAAACATTAATGTAGAATGATTTAGAAATAAAGGTTCTTTATTGGCATTGATGGTTCCACGATGATCCTTTAACATTCAAATTAACTTTTTATTTGGGCAAAATGTTATTTACAGTGGAAAATGTTTCTTCAGATGATTAAAATGTGCTTCACACCAAAGAAAAAGTGGTTATTTTAAGAGCTGTTCACTTTATGATTCTTTGGAGAATGCAACATGCTTCATCTATGACATCAATGCAAAAAAAAAACTTTTGGATCTTTTATTTTTAAGAGTGTACATTTATATAGTTTGGTTTAAATGTAAAGCAATTTTTTTTACAATCATGTGCATTATCATGTGCATGTTACATTTCAATCCAAAATGTGCTGAGTGTGCATGTATTTAAACCCAGTTTTCGTCTCTCGCTTTCTCTGCATTACACCCTACCAGCAGTAAAAGGAGACCACAAGCACGCTCTAGTCATAGCAAGACTGGAAAAACATAGGAACGTGAGCCAGTTTGGAGCCTCAGGCTTAGGTGTGTGGCTCTGAGAACACTCTGAGAAATCATTGAGTTCCACTTGAATGAAATTAGACAGCATCAGCATGTACAGAGGCAGGCTGAAACAGTACAACATATCTCTCACTTTCCTTTTCACTTCCTTAAAACATTCACACAGACAGATGCATTATTGCTGTCTCATCTACCTTCGACACAACATGCTCTCATGCAGGGTTTCATACTTTGGCCAGGGTTAAAGTGGACTTAGATGTACAGTACTGCTGTGTCAGCGTCAAGCCTGAAGTCTGAGAAACACACTCAGGTGTAAAGAATAGGAAAATGGGCTGTCTCTATTGATTAGACCTTCCAGAGGAAACGAGTGCTCTGACGAGGCTGATATCATTAGCCTCTGCAACTGCAGAGAGTAATTATTATGCAATTAAACAATTAATTAAGCATGTATTTTATAAAGGATGTTTGTTTTATAATGAAATAACTAACGAGAAACAGAAAATCCAGAGCAGACGCTAAATAACAAATTGGCAACACAGTGAGGTGTATTACTTTAGTTTAACAGGCACGGGGAGTGAATCAGGGGTCAATAAATACGCTGACCTTCCTTCAGAGTTACTGACCGACACATCCCAGGTCCAAATTGATATTTCATGGCCACAAATCCCATCAATGCTGTTCTCTTTCGTTTTCTGATTGAATGACCTGATTTACTCTTTATTGCCACGTTACATAGAGTCTGATGCTAGTGTTTAAGGGATCTGTCAATAAACCTTAATCAGAAGAAAAAAAAGAGGCTTTGAAGATATTAAATCACATCAAATATTCAGAACCCAAACGTTTTTGTCCACTAGAATGATTTGGAAATACATATTTTCAAAGATAAATAACAAACACTACAACCACATCCTTACAGCCCTCGTTTTTATTTTGTGTCAAATGGACCATTTTCCACATTTCTAGGTTTCTCAGAAAGCAGAAGTCATCATAGTTGAGTGAACTTGACACATTTGCTGATAAAAAAAAATCCACAGCGATTCTATGATGACGTTCCAGTGACAGCCGAACGAGTAAAAGAGGGAAAGGCCATCACTCCCCAACACTTGCACAGCAGCATTAACTCGTCTTGTAGTGTCATTTACAGTTATATTCAATTGCTAACAAGCATTGTTCAATACTAAAAACCACATTTTCAAAATTATTCCATACCGTCTGCAATACCAACTTGAATCTTGGGCCGAACATCTCACCTTTAAACTCACTCGACCAACAAAACACTTCATCTATTGTCTCAAAATAAGCTTGTTTCACACCGCATAACATTGGGAACAATTCCCATACATTTCATTCATAACACACTGATCTAAAAAATACTAACAACAGGGAGCGTTGCATAAACGATGAACTTTTATATTTGAAGTTTGAATGATTTTCACAGAAGTATTTCATTATAGGATAAGAATAACATCTTTTCATTTTACTGACTGTGATTACAGCACACAGAATTAACGAGAAAAGCAGCATGTCCTCCATATTCTTTACATACCAAAAATAAAACCCATCAACATTGACTAGTGAAAAATAAAAGCACATCAAAATAATATTAACATTTTTTGAAAAAACAGTAAAAATAAAACAATAAAAAATTCTGAAGCAATAATTACAACAACAAACAAATTAAATTCATCAGTCTAGTAGCTTATAAGTGGAGGTGCTGTAAGTGCAGTACTGGAGTCCCAGCTGTGTGGAGTTTGTATGTTCTCTCCATGTTTCCTCTGGGTTTCTCTCACAATACAAACACATACAGGTCGGAGGTACTGGTGAATATGAGTGTGTGTGTTTGGCATCGCTGTGATGGGACTGGCCATCTGTCCAGAGGGTTTTTCTGCATGACACAGGGAAGGCTCCAGCCTCGTGACCCTACATAGGGCAAGTGGCTAGAGAAGATGTATGGAATAGATTGGATGGATGGATGTTCAGTACTGTGACTGGATGTAGTCCCTCCCTCTCAGCCTGTCTTATTAATCCCACCAATGTGTCTTCCCTGATCCATATTTCCAAACAAAATCCTTCCGAAGCCATCCATTTACCAAAAGAGATAAGAAGAAAGAAGAAAGAAAGGAAGAAAAAAAGACTAAAAATAGGACATCTGGCTTGCCTTTCAGCTGAAATTGCATTTAGTTGTGTTTGAATAATTATTATTCAATTTCATAATACTAGTAGTCTGCTAAGATTTTACATTTTAATTTAATTCCTGCAGAATTGGGCAGTAGTTTGCTTTTGTTCTAGATTTGAATGTGCTTTTAATCATTTTTGAAAGCAGTGTGTTAGCATTTGAAAAAATGTGCTGAAAAATATAAAGTGTTTGGCCAGTTGTGGGGGTACGTATGACAAAAGTATTTGTGCATTTTGAAAAATGCCTTGCATTTAGTCTGAAAGCAATGAAAAATTATTCACATTTTTGGTTTACATAGTTCCTCTGAATTGCTGAATGTATGAACAGTTTTTGAAAATGTGGCTTCAGTATTGATCAATGCTTGTTAGCAACTGAAAAAACTGTAATGCAAGGTACAAAAACATAAAATGTACAATAAATTACACATATAAATATATATACTTTGCTAGATTTACAATGTTAAATTGCAATAATTGCATCAAAAGGGTCCATTGATTGAGATGCATTCTAAACTCAAAGTAAAATAAAATATATACATGATTTGTATAAATTCAAGAACAATTCCCTTCAAAGTTTTTACCAGAAAAGCTTTGTTGCTCTGAGAGCAACATGCCTCGTGAAGTGGATGTTCAGTGCAAGAACAAAACTGTCATTGTACTTCCTGCACAGTGTGTCTGTTGCATTGCGCTTGGTGTGTGTGTGTGTGTGTGTCTGTGTGTTATTGTTCATCCTCTTGCGCTGTGACTCTCCTCTTTGCTGCCAAGCCAAAGCAGAAGTTCTCACATGGCCAAAGCCCTTAGTCACATGGCCTGGGGCATGTGCCACATAGCACTAGCAGTCACTAGCTTCTCCTCTTTAACATAGATAAAGGACAGTTTTAAAAAAGAACAGGAGAGAGACGGAGACCTGAGGCCAAGAGCTTGAAGATTTTAATTAAACCGAGAACCTGAAAAAGGACCTGCAGGGGAAATCGATGTGAGAAACATGAGGAAGGTCAAAGGAGGAGAGAGAGAGAGAGAGAGAGAGAGAGAGAGAGAGAGGGAGGAGAGAGAGAGGAGAGAGAGGGAGGAGAAGAGAGAGAGAGAGGCAGAGCTGCTGAATTGCATGGTCATCTTCCCAGCTGTCCCTGAACATACATTTACATTGGCTTACACATCAGGAAAGACAGAAAGGGAGGGAGGGAGGGAGGGAGAGGGAACACTGTGTGTGTATACGTGTGTGTTTTGTCAGTGTAACAGTGCAGGGACAAGAGGAGGGGTTCTTTCCCGCTGTTGCAGTGTTTTGCCACATGGTTTATGACACTGCAGTAAGCATAGCTCAATCCCTCTCCTAACACTGCTCACCGTTCACCCGTCATGGACCTAAAATATGGCATAATCTGCTTGGGGTCAATGGGAACTTTAGAAATTGGGTTGAAGAGCTTTTGAATACAGTCAGGCTTCTGGTTTACTATAAACGTCTTACTTTGTTCGGCAAAGCACAGCTAATTTTACTGTTCAAAGCTAGCATTTATGGAATTTAATAAACATTCTTGATTGCTGAAATCATGCCTTTCACATCTTTAACCTTGAGGGCCACTGCATAATACAGCGTGCTGTTCTCTGCAGCCTGCATTTCAAACAGCAGCATCAGTCCATACTGTTGCCATGGAGAAATATTAATTGCTTTATTTCCAAAATATTCAAGCACTGAGAATACGCAACATTACAACAGTAGCTGAAGGATGTGTAAATTAATCATTTTTGTGGCCCCGTTAAGCTTGCAAATGTTTCGAGTTCTCGTCAAAGCTAAAATTAAGGTCACGTCCTTTTCTTCAATCCTTGAAAAGCATGTGAAGTAACGCAAAACTGATTGCATCACCTGGGGCGATGTCTACAGTGCAGATGTGTTGGAACAGTATTGTGAGCTATAAGTGAAGATAGCTGTCTTTAATACCTCTGAGCAGCACTGGTTCTTCTGCGAGATGACCTTGTGCGCGGTATCTTTGACAGACCCACAGACAGACTGATGAAAGCAAAGACCACAAATGGTTATTCAGGTCCCGGCTCTGCCTGGGTTTCTGGGAACAGAAAGTGAGTGATGTCAATGATGGATGCATTTTAAACACAGCTGATTCATTAGTGGCTGCTTTGATTTGCATCTTTAAATATATGTCATGAAAGCCTTTTAGAGCAATTATTATATTCTCAGAATAACTGCAATGTTATTGCTTAATTTGTGGAAGACTGTGTGCTATTTGAAATGTTTTGTATTAACATATCATATGCAGGTGATTAGATTTGGACAAAGCGTGAAAGGTTGGATATGATCTATTCCCATTTCAGTCGACAGACTGTTTCAGTTCCCCTTCAGATGAATCATTAGTGAGTGTACAACAAACACTAAACGACACATATACACAAAAATGAATTGCTTAAAAGTCCATCCAGCGGATGTCATACGTGTTTTTAATCCAATGCTGCAGAGAAATGGATTGATTTCGATCTGGTCCAGGCATGAATAGTCAAGCGCTAAAACTCGATTACAGGCTGAAAATAGTAGCAGCTTACTTTAATGGGATTGCAGGCTGCAGTGAGCACTAGAGCTGGCCTACTGAGACACGAAACCCATCATTAAAAAGACATATGTAAAGGCAGCATGCAGACTGAATGAATGTGAAGAAAAACCAGGCAGGAATCCGTGGACCATCATCAGATATTTCTCTTTAAAAACGTGATATGAAGCTGTGAAGCCTGCATTTTCCAGACCAAGGATAGGCTAAAGTTCATGTTAACATCTCATATTTCATTTTTTGTTTAATACACATTTAATAATGGCAAAGAAGCTGCTTTTACAATAGAATACACATGTTGGTTCATTACTGGAACTCTGTATATTATTTCTAAATATTATTTATTATAATATATTTTATTGTTTAAAGGAATTTGATCTAAAACGCAGTGTGTAGACAGCAAATATTTAAACATTTCAAAACCTGTCGTGTAAAGTATTGACATTCTGGGCAGGTACAGCCACCCTTCTCCGTGTGACAGAAAGTAACTGGTTTAGAAAGAGGTGTGGTTGCGATTCTCTCGTCCAATCAAATGCGGCGGAAACTCGAACCTGGGCGGAGATTTGACTATACAAGGGCGGGGTTAAAGACGGAAGTACAACCGGATTGGTGGGTCGATTGCAACACCTCACAAACCATGGTCATCTGCAGCTTGTCCTTGCAACTTGGGAAACGTAAGAAAACCGGTATCATTCTCCGTGTGTATTCTGAAAATCTTTAGCAAAAACATCCTAAACGCGTCGCGCGTAGATTGTTGTCCGACGATGATGTGCGATGGTGTTCAATCGCTGTCTTTATTATAACGCCGACTGCGATGCACGGTGTCATTAAGCAACCAGAACACGAACGCTGTCGTTTGCAGTGTGAGATCTGAAATAATCTAGCGTCGCATATCAAGCAAATGTATCAGAAATTCACCGAGTAGCGTTTGGCATCACAACCGTAGGATTTAATCGACGCGTCAATGTAAATTTGAGGATTTTTATGGTAAAATTCGGACACTACCCCTATCGCACATATACTGAAACGTCATCAGCATTTCCCTGTATTTAAATGGTTCAGATAGAGGAGGTCATTGCTGAAATAAGGAAGAACGCCGGTAGGTCGATTGCATTTCTTGAAAACCTTTGCGATGACAATGCTTGAAAATGCGTGCGTGAAAATGCTCCATCATCGGCCGTGTTGAATTATTAGATAAGGGGGCCTGTGTCATGGTGACTTGATATGTTAAAAACGACCCTGTTTTGCTTAAAAGGAACACTGTCGATGAAATCAACGGTTGCACTGCCTATGGCGTCTCTCGTTGCACCATATTTTCCTTTTGATTTGATTAAGATTGAGAGCAAAGTTGCATACATCCATGATAGATCCGTATTACGTGTGTGACTATGCATGATTGGGTGTAAGTGTAAGAATGAATAGAGAATGCATATAAGAATGTATTATGGTTGGATGATTTGATTCATTAGCTGTTTAGTATTCTGAATATTTTCCATTTCTCTCTCACTCTCACTCTCACACACAAAAGGGTATTAAAAGAACTGAAGGAATTACCACAAGTGAAGATTTATTCAATTAGGATACATAAATGGGTGATTACGGCTTTCTTGGTTAAAAACAACGCCGCAAACAATCCGTTTTTTCCGGTAAGAGTTCATCCACATCTGCAGCATCCGGGCACCACCAGACAGCGCCTCCAAGCCCCCCGGCTTTCATCAGCACAACAACACTACCAATGGTGGAAGTGTTGGTCTGCTTGGCTTTTTCCCAGCTGTGACGTCCCACTCTAACATGCAAGATGATATTTTGGAGTCCGAGACGTCCAAGGCTCCGCAAACGCAACAAGAGATTCAAGAAGGACAAGACAAGCAGGCGCTCTCTTCCGCCAGGTCACCAAGAAGCACCAGGAATCATATCGGAGTTGGACTAACACCATGCCAGAGGAGATCCTGCTGGAGAAAGGGACCATGGAGAACGCCAATGGAAAAGATGCGCTGCGTCTCGAATCTCCAGTGTTATCAGGGTTTGACTATCAGGAGACTCCGGTATTGGTACTTTAGCACAGTCTAGTAGCTCTTCTTCGTCGTCCCTTACTGGCTTCAGCAGCTGGTCCACTGCTATACCCCCCAACCCTTCCACCTTGATCGAAGAGGTTGGCTTTTTTCAACCAGGGCTGCTACTACTAACAGTGCTCCTCCTCCACTGCTATTTCAAAGTTTCTCTCATCACACCAGTACAGGATTCGGGGGGAACTCTCCCACCAGATAGGGTCGCTATCCTCAGCACCATCCACCTCCTCATCCTCACTTCCAGCACCCTCATAATCAGCACCGCAGGTCCTCGGCCAGCCCTCATCCCCCTCCCTTCTCCCACCGCAGTGCTGCTTTCAACCAGTTGCCCCATTTGGGGAACAACCTAAGCAAGCCTCCTTCCCCTTGGGGGAGCTATCAGAGCCCCTCGTCCACCCCATCTTCTACTTCATGAGCCCAGGTGGAGGGTATGGAGGCTGGGAAGCTCTCAGGGACGGGAGTATCGCCGAGGGCTGAACGGAGGGGTCAATCCCCTCAACTCGATCTCTCCTTTAAAGAAGTCTTTCCCAAATAACCAAACCCCAACTCAGAAGTATCCCCGCAACAACTCTGGCTTCAACACTAAACCCTGGATGGAGGATACCACAAACCGCAACGACAGCATCTTTCCTTTTCAGGTAACTAAAACTACTAATTATTAGCTATTGATGATTTTAATAGAGGAGCATGTTTGTTTAATACGGTTGCAAAAATGTCTGTTTATTGGGGATGAGATGAAAACATGTTGCCTGTTTTTCTTTCTCCATTTGCTCCCTTTGGCCTAACCTAATCTGATAGTGACAAAAGCGCTCATGTGGCATGCTTGTTAGATAAATGTGATGGATCAAAGCTCAGATGAGGTAATGTGGTGCTGTCGCTCCACTTCTGCAAAGCTGTGAATGTCACCGATATAAAAAGACATGGATGAGTGAGTCAAAATCAGGGGATGGCACAGGCAACAGGAGAACTGGAAAGTCTGATACTTTGATATAACCACCAATTATCAGTTATTCCAGATATTAGCATTCACTGATACTAGGGACTTTTCCAAATGTAGTCAAAGAGGCTATTATTATTATTACTTCTGTATCTAATCATGGATTTAATAACCATGGAAGACGAACAGATGATTTGATAAAACTTTCTGATTTGAGGTAATTTTAAGAACATAATAGCTTATCTGGCAATATTTCTAGGACTGTAAACTAATTATTTTGGGAGCTGTCTGATTTGCATATTACGAGTCTGAAACGGCATTATGCGTTTAGGTACACAGTGAGATTGTTCTTGTTTGAACCGCAGTGGTAACTCACCGAAAACACTCACTATTTCACATGCTCAGTGTGTCCTCCCTGTTCGGTTCGTAGCCTAATACCAAGAACAAACCTTGTATTGTGTTGGCAAGGCTTGTTCCTCTTGCTAAGCAGAGGCCTGTTCTGCTGCAAACACCCAAGGGTATTGATAAAGGCTTCGAAGGCACTCTAAATCAGGGTGACTACAGACTCCATGTACATTTTTGGATTGGCGACGCATTCATTGCAAGAAAACCGACAAAGAGAATAACTCTTTTCTTTGGGTCTATAGCCTATAGAGAGTCTTGACGTATTCATTTATTGGTGTACATATAAAGTGCCCAACTGTGTGAGTCCTGTATGTTAATGTGTGCCCTAGTTGCAAGTTTGGACGTGTGGGGTGACCGATATATCATTCTGCATTTTTAACTGTTGCTGATATTCAAATTCAAAACAAAATGTGCATGCGAACAGTTTCCAAAACTGTTGATATCATACAAAGAGTACTTTGTCTGCATAAAACACATTTCCGACAGAATGACGGGGTCTAATCACATCTCTCTTGTTGTTTTTGCAGAGCGCAGTCGGCCCTTTGATGGTTTCAGCATGCACTCTCTAGAGAACTCTCTGATCGACATCATGAGAGCCGAGCAGGATTCCTTGAAAGGTACATTATTCTCTGCTATCATTGCAAATCCTGCCTCACGTTAGTATTAAGTAACATTGTTTTGTTTACAAGTATAAATGCCTACAAATTCTAAATGATGTTTAATACTCTAGTTTATGACTTCGTGTTTTAAAACCAATATTCAATATAGCATATTTCATTCTGTGGCTATGAATTTAAATGTAATACATTAAGAAAATAAATTATGGCTTTTTCTTTATAATAGTATTGGTTTAATTTGCTTTTATGCTTATGTTTGCTGCACTACAATATGCATGCAATGTCTTTTGTTGTTTTATGCCCCTTTGATATTTCAGTTTAAAATCTCTGTTGTATTAGTTTATTAAAATCTGGATTCACTGACCAGTATGTTGTAATCTCAACATCATACAGTAGTTTCAGTATTTGCCTCCATGCCTATGTTGCATCAGATCTGCAATATGCAATTTTTGTTTTGTATTTGGTGCATTATAATGTTTGCTTTTGTTGTGAAGAAATGTCTTCTGTCTTGCTCAGGAGGCAGAGTTCATGTAGTCAAAATTATACTTTTATTTCGTTTACACAAAGCTGCTGTATCTGACCATCTCGCTCGCAGTTTACACTTTTATACAGTTTTTAACCAGTGATCTTTTGTAGGTGTTCTCTTCCCTTTCTCTCTCCAGAAAACTCCCCAATACTCCCAAATTATTTAATTTATTTAGGTAGTTTATTTGCATAGCACATTTAAAAAACAATTAGTTGTCTTTCCATTAAAAAGACATTCCATCAGCCTAAATAACAAAAATCCCAAAATCATGAAACACCCAATAAATATACAATCTACAGTAATTCTTCTATCATGGACGCCTCATTAAATGGTTATCTTGTTCTCTTTCTAAAGGTGGCAGACTGCTAACTAGCCTATATCAAAACATATTAATTGAATCATAAAGTGATTATTCAGTGCATTTTCTTCATTATTTTTATCAAAAGAAACATACTGAAGACCATGTGACCCAAAAAAAGCAACTTGGTGTCAGAGCAGATGCAAGTTCAGCTGAAGTGATGCATATCGCAAGAGGCCGAAAATCATGGTTTCATTCAGGCTATTCTATAAACTTATCTTAAAAAGTATAATAAACTATACCAAATTTCCCCCAAACTCCAAAATATGCAACAATATGTAACTGATGTTATTTCCATTCATCATAACAGATGTGACGCATGCATACTAATGTTTTCCTGCATTTGAGTAACACATACAACCCTGCTTTCTAAGTTTGGCTTAGTGATTTATAGATGCCACAGGATGAGTGTTTCAGAAAGCACAGCCATGGAATAAGAAGAAAGAAGGGATGCTCTCCCCAATATATCACCTAAGCTCCCTTCAGGATTTGAAGGCTAATCTAGGACACACACTGGAGAGTTGGACATGTAGTTTTCTGCACAGACCTGGTTTGGTTATTTTCACGTACTGTAGTTGAATAATGTATGCTACTTCAAAATAAAAGCCTTAATAATACAGGATTTAATAAATGATATGTTTGAAAAGCACAAATATGGTAAACCAGAGGATTTGCTTGTTCTGCGTGCAGTGTGTTACTTGTGGACTTGGGTATGTGTTATTGTGCATTTAATACAAATATCATCCATTTTACCAGTAGCCGTTTTAAACCGTTTGATAGCATCTGATATAATTTGATAACTCCTTGCTTAAGTTTATTCTGTCTTATTTCACATGCAGCGAGGAATTACGGGAGGCGACGAGGTAAAGATCTCAAAAGTGTCTGTCTGTCAAGTCACAACATGCCTTTGTGTTAAATTGTGTTGGTTTGCCAGGCTAGGTTTTTGTAAGCTGTTGTTTAGAAACTTTGCTCTCTCATTGTATTCAAATGAAGAAGGATGTTAATTGCTATTCTACAAAATCTATAGCTGCTTTTCAATCTATAGCCGCTTTTCAATGCATGTTAGGTGACTTCAGCATCAGTGCCTCTAAAATGGTCTTTGGGGTTATATTGTGTGACAGGTCACTCGTCATTGTTTCCCATGGAGGATGAGCGGACTTACGGAGAAGACGAGAGGTCTGATCAAGTCTGAGTGGACTGGGTTCACCACAACAGTTTCCCTCACCAAAATGGGCGACCGCATTGAGCGCTTTTCCTCGCAAGGTCTTTGTTGGTGGTCTACCTCCGGACATAGATGAAGGTACTTAAGCATAACAAAGCGTTTCTTTCCAATGCTTTTTGTTTTTTAAATGTGCATCAAACACGTTATATGTATTTAATATAATATTTCAGATGAGATCACTGCCAGTTTCCGACGCATTTGGACATTTGTTTGTGGACTGGCCTCACAAAGCAGAAAGCAAATCATATTTTCCTCCAAAAGGTGAGTTGAAAGTCATTTGCAACGGATGTTTATTACGAAATGAGTCATACAGATATCTGCTTCTCTATTTCAGCGGATTAATTTGCATATACGGCATGCCTATTGTTTAAAGCTGAGCTCCAGATGAATATCATCAGTGGGGCCTTGAGCAAAGGCTACAGGTCAAGGTTATTGCTGGTTACTTCTTACATGCATACCTTCAATGCACCCGTTGTCCTGCAGGTTATGCGTTCCTTCTGTTTCAAGACGAGAGCTCGGTCCAGGCACTGATTGATGCTTGTATGGAAGAAGATGGGAAGCTCTATCTCTGTGTCTCTAGCCCTACAATCAAAGACAAGCCAGTAAGATATTAAAAGGCTGTATGTCTGCTGTTTCTTTGACGTTGTGAGAAAGCAGTAGAGCATTTTAAAGTTAAATAGATAAACCTGAAAGTTGAAACCTGCTCCAACACTGTTTCTACTCGTATCCACCGGTGTTGCTGTATGGTACGAGACAAGCGAGTGATTCTCTTTTGTTCACCGTGTGTCTTCAGGTCCAGATACGACCCTGGAATTTGAACGACAGTGACTTGTGATGGATGGCTCTCAGCCCCTTGACCCCAGAAAAACTATCTTTTGTTGGGGGAGTTCCACGAACCTCTGCGAGCTGGTTTGTTTGGCTTTCAGATATTACCATTATCAAATTGTTTTGGGGGGGGGGGGTCATCATTCACAGTGTGTACTGTAGTAAAAATCATCCTGTGCATTTTCTCTGAATACATGCTTGTTGTTTTTGATGGCTATTTTAAAGTTATTCTAATTTGTAATTGATGTTACCCCATTACAGTGGAGCTGGCGATGATTATGGACCGACTGTACGGCGGGGTGTGCTATGCTGGCATTGACACGGACCCTGAGCTGAAGTATCCTAAAGGGGCTGGACGAGTGGCCTTCTCCAATCAGCAGAGCTACATTGCTGCTATCAGCGCTCGCTTCGTGCAGCTGCAACACGGAGAGATCGATAAACGGGTGAGAGCGGGGGCTTTGGATCTTTGAGCTGTGTAGTATATCAGTTTGCATATTGTCAAGTCTTCTGTGCTTTGCTGAACAAAGTTCTTTAGCTTTCCATAGATGCAATATTAGCACCATCTACTGCAGGCCGGCAGTAATTTTTATACGGCCTGAATCTCTGCACTGACTGATTGTTCTTGAAAATGTTCTTTAAATTTAATTTTGAGTTTATGGTCTGGACGTTAAACTATTTTTATTTAAATAAACCGTTTTTGTTTCACAGAGTTTGTGCGACATTTTTTAACTCTTTAAGACCTGCACAAGTAAAATTATCATTGTATGAGCTATGTCTATGGTAACATTAAACCATAAAATGGCTGTAAAAACATGTTCAGATACAGGTTTCACAATATTTTATTTTTTATATTTATACAAAAAAAAAAAATTCAGCCTATAAAAACATTTTTTTAGAAACGCGATGAGTCAAAAGTATCAGTTTATTTATATTAATTTAAAACGCATAATTATGTATTTCTTGTTTATATTTTCAGAAGGTATATTAGCTTCTTATTGAACCACTGGTTCACATTCCAACTGCATGTTTGCTTTTTCAAAAACAGTTGTTTTTGTTTTTGCAGTAGTCTGGGAAAAGCATTAAAAAATGCAAATTCATGCTTTGCCAGTAGGTGGTGGTTTTAAATTGAACGATAAGCAGTTTACTGATAATGGCTAAAGCAGCACTGCACTAACAAACACAACTGTATCAGGCAATATACATAATCAAGATGAAATAAACCTCAGCCATACATTTCTGAAGACAGACGTTCCCTTCAGAGATATACGTTCATATAATCACAGCACGTTTTGACTTTTAAATGCGCAGCACTCATGTTTATTCAACAATATGCTAGCCTAAGACTTTTAATGGCCTTTAAATGTAAGACTTTAAGGTCCTGCAGGAACCCTGGTTTCATGTAATGTGCTGCTTCCAGTGAAATCTGATATTGAATGATTACTCTAGAAAATAAAATCCTCCTAAAGTTTTCATATGGGTAAGAAAGTAGAGCTCTGGTTTACTGTACTACAATGTCAGACTCTCAATTGTTTAAATGCTTCCTTTATGGTCAGCCTGCCTTAACATGTGCTAAGCTAAACGTGTCTACTTTTCCCAGGTGGAAGTGAAGCCATATGTACTGGATGACCAGCTGTGTGATGAGTGTCAGGGCACGCGTTGTGGGGGCAAGTTCGCTCCGTTCTTCTGTGCTAATGTCACTTGTCTTCAGTACTACTGTGAATACTGCTGGGCAGCCATTCACTCGCGTGCCGGACGGGAGTTTCACAAGCCTCTCGTGAAGGAGGGAGGAGACCGGCCTCGTCACATCTCCTTCCGCTGGAACTGATCGGGAGCTCAAGGCTGTGCTATTCATATACATGCACTTTTCATTTCGCTAAGTCCTTTTTATTTAGAGTTCTTTTTTAAGTCTGAAATTGTATTTATTCTTAAGTTTTTAAGTTGTTTGTTTTTGTTTTTTTTGCAGAAGAGAATGCTATAAGAAAATGGTGTAATCCTGATTTTTGTTGAATAGCTACATTGGTGCGCATGAAGACTTGAATGCATTAGATTTAAAAAAATATATAGATGTTTAGTCTGACTTGACTCTGAATTACTGTTCTATTTTATTCTCATCTTTTGTCACATTTTCACTTTAAACTGTTGAAGGCTATACACAAAGAGGCTGGAAATGAGCCTCGTTTATATGACTTTAATGTTGAGGTTTGCTCTTTCAATGACTAATCTTAAACGGCTGCATGGCAAATGTGGATTCGCAGTTACTCCTTCAACAAAATGACAACTCTGTAACAACTAACAAGAGACCACAAGCTATTGTATTAATGACATTTTAAGGGTTTCATTCTGGAATGGGTTACATGGACTGGTTCTAACGTTTAAGTACGTGGGAAAAAGATTTATGATATTAAAATCCTTTAGAGGTTCTCATCCTAACAATGCTCAGACACTGTAAGGTTACTATTAAACTGCATACCTATAACTTAATCAAGCGTGAGCTATGAGGCAAGGCTAAGCGATAACGACTAAGAACAGCAGTGATTTAGTGACCGTTTGTCATGTCAGGCAAACCAAAGCTGAGCCGTAGAGATGTCCTGCTGTCTGTGATACAATGAAGATTATATATGATAGAAAGCTTACATTTAATTGGTTTGATGGGTTAAAAAAAATAATGAAATCCATTAACTTCTGTATGATTCTTGTAATGGTTATGGCAGTAACTTTGGCTCATTTGTCAGGGATTTTGTGCTAAAAGCTAACTCGTTGTAGTATTTGTTAATGAGAAATGACCATGTGTTGCATTGATAGTGTTTTACTGCATGGGTTTTGCCATGGGTTCATTGGTGTGCTAACAGAGCATTGCAGTAGCGGAGCACATTTCAAAGAAATTGATAAACAAATATTATTTTTTACATGGTCTGCTGATTTTTGTACTGTGTTTTATAGCTAATTATTTTGTCATGGACGTAAAACCATTATGCACTACTTTTCTAAATATTGTTTTTCAAGTCACTTTTTTTCCACACATGGAAAGTCCTTTTGTGATAACTTTTCTTTTTTTCACTTGTTGAATATAGATTTTGTACCTTTTGTTACTGAGAGATCTGGTTATAACGCAAGCATACCTTAAAGAAAAGAAAAAAGCGAATATAATTTTGTTTAGGTTTTTATGTATTTATGTGCTGAAATCCCTAGATTGTCACATATATATATATATATATATTTAGGTGACTATATTGTTGAAACTAATATTTGCAAAATGCAAACAGTGTTCAGTCTCAATGGACAAAGTAAATATTGAATCTAGCATGACACAAATTCATTAAAATGTGTGGTACATGTAGAAATATATACCTACCCACTATCAGTTATGAGAATGATGATACCTCCCTCATTATTGGCTGTAGCAAATAAAATAATTAACACTGTAATTAGAGTAATGTTAGGATGCACCTTGTATCACAATGATGAATGTTCCATATTAAAATATTAATGTTTACTGTTATGTATAATTCTGAGAGGCAACAAGGTTCATTTATTCATTAGGTACGCATGAGCTAAATGAATAAGCTAGGGTTGAATTGTGTTCAATTGCTATAATAGTACTTTTGTTTCACCCCTTTTCCCAAACGTTCAGTTACATGTACCTTGCCCATGCACAGAGTGTGCATACCCCACTGTACCGTGTTTACTAGTCGAAAACAAAGAAGCATACGAGATTAGTCTCATATTGATTCAGGGTTCACTTGAATACGCTTTCAAAATATTGACAGTGAGATCTGTGCAATACTTTCTCCCAGAGACCTTTACAGTGTACTTCTAATATAACTATTACTTTCAACGTGTCTCACCTCACAAACTCTCCTTCAGCCGTTATAACCTTTAACATTCTCTGATTTATATTTGTAATAATACCACTGAAATTATAGGTGTTTTCACTTTTATGTATTCACATATTTTCCTACTTGAGTTCATGCTACTGTGATTACAATGTAAATATTAAGTGAATAATGTTTTAACCATTTACTGATATATTTTTAATTGGAATGTAATTGTCATTTCGATTATAGTTTTTGATCCGTACACTTATTAGATTTTCTAGTTTTAATAATCACTATATTGTGCTTCATGTCTACAGAAGGATAAGAAAAAATATCAGAAAATCTCTATGTAACTGCTTATTTAAATTCACATAGTTTATAACTGTGTATGGGAAGGTGTATTTATCAATAGATTTTTATAAGAGGAATAATTTTTTTGCTATGTCATTTCTAAGTTTTTTTAATTTTTAATTTTAAATCCATATGGAGTTATGTAAAGAGAAATATCATTTTATAGTTGTGTTAGTCATACGTGTGCTTTGGTAGTTGAGTCTTGATTACTTGCAGTTAAATATTTATAACAGAATGCTTAAAGTATTTGTAATGTGAAATGTTGAATGAATAAACTTGATTGCAGGAAATACCGTGGCTCTCGTCTTCTACCGTGAATATGAATCAAAGTTATCATTGAAATCTTTGAAAGGAAATTTGATCTTCGTGAGTTTAATTTCAGTCAATCTGTATAAAGTGCAAGGCATCATCTTTAATAGAGTGCAATATGAAATGCAGTAAGCTGTCATGCTGTCTGAGAATGGGGTCAAAACTATATTTAGCTTGTCTGATACAGCACATGCTGCCTAAAAGACAAGGAGGACATCCGGGTGAGACCTTGATTATTCTGGAATTACCAAGATTAATTACTGTTGATTGATTAGGATACTGTAAGGTTGAGCTGCTGAGAGAGCAGACCTCAGAATATATGCACAAAGGTGCAACTTAACCTGTATAATTGCATTACTTGAAGCCCAGCATGCTGCAGTGTTTATTATCAGTGAATCATACATGTGCTGTATCACTTGTTAAGGGCTGAACAGGGTCTCTTAATGCAGGCACTGATTTAGAGACCGCCTACATGATTACTGCAGAGGCACACAACAGCACCCTCTGGCTATATTGTGATCTCGAAAAATATATGTGGAGTATAATAATTGAAACAGTATTTCATTCATTCATATCTCAGAGAAAAATCTGACATTTGAAGGAATTTTAGATGCAAATGAGTATGACTTTATATGTTTGTGTATTTTTTATTAGAATTGCATTACTTTTCACTGAGCCACACTGTATGTGAAGTAACACAGTATAACTGTAAGTTATAATCGAGGGGCAGTCGTGGCTAATGGATAGAGCGCTGGACTTGTAATCTGAGGTTGTGGGTTCTCGACTCCGGCAGGAATTGTCCACGACTGAAGTGAGACCCTTGAGCAAGGCACCGAACCCCCAACTGCTCCCCGGACGCCGCAGCGTTGACTGCCCACTGCTCCAGGTGTGTGTGTATGTGTGTGTGTGTGTGTGTGTGTGCCCACTGCTCCAGGTGTGTGTGTGTGTGTGTGTGTGTGTGTGTGTGCCCACTGCTCCAGGTGTGTCTGTGTGTGTGTGCCCACTGCTCCAGGTGTGTGTGTGTGTGTGTGTGTGTGTGTGCCCACTGTTCCAGGAGTGTGTGTGTGTGTGTGTGTGTGTGTGTGTGTGTGTGTGTGCGCCCACTGCTCCAGGTGTGTTTGTGTGTGTGTGTGGTGTGTGCCCACTGCTCCAGGTGTGTTTGTGTGTGTGTGTGTGTGTGTGTGTGTGTGTGTGCGCCCACTGCTCCAGGTGTGTTTGTGTGTGTGTGTGTGTGTGTGTGTGTGTGTGGTGTTTCCACTGCTCCAGGTGTGTGTGTGTGTGTGTGTGTGTGTGTGTGTGCCCACTGCTCCAGGTGTGTGTGTGCGTGTGTGCCCACTGCTCCAGGTGTGTGTGTGTGTGTGTGTGTGCCCACTGCTCCAGCTGTGTGTGTGTGTGCGTGTTTGTGTGTGTGTGCCCACTGCTCCAGGTGTGTGTGTGTGTGTGTGTGTGTGTGTGTGTGCGTGTGTGTGTGCCCACTGCTCCGTGTGTGTGTGTGTGTGTGTGTGTGTGTGTGTGTGTGTGCGTGCGTGCGTGCGTGCGTGTGTGTGCCCAATGCTCCAGGTGTGTGTGTGTGTGTGTGTGTGCGTGCGTGCGTGTGTGTGTGTGTGTGTGTGCCCACTGCTCCAGGTGTGTGTGTGTGTGTGTGTGCCCACTGCTCCAGCTGTGTGTGTGTGTGTGTGCGTGTTTGTGTGTGTGTGCCCACTGCTCCAGGTGTGTGTGTGTGTGTGTGTGTGCCCACTGCTCCGTGTGTGTGTGTGTGTGTGTGTGTGTGTGTGTGTGTGTGTGCCCACTGCTCCAGGTGTGTGTGTGTGTGTGTGTGTGTGTGTGTGTGTGTGTGTGTGTGCCCACTGCTCCAGGTGTGTGTGTGTGTGTGTGTGTGTGTGTGTGTGTGTGTGTGTGTGTGTGTGTGTGTGTGTGTGTGTGTGTGTGTGTGTCCACTGCTCCAGGTGTGTGTGCTCTTGGATGGGTTAAATGCAGAGAACACATTTCACTGCTGGTTATACTCTGTATAACTGTGTATGTGACAAATAAACAATTCTTCTTCTTCTTCTTCTCTCTTCTTCTTCTTCTTCTAACTGCAGGGTCTTCATATCTGTGCCGAACAGCTCAAACATCAGCAGACCTTTAAGGCCAAACCACAACAGTAGCAACAATTAAAACGTGACAATATAAATAGTTAGTGAGTTTACCTGCATTAACAGTCTTCTCGTCAGGGTTTGGCAGGTCAGCAGCTCCCAAAAGGTGTCCGGCCCTTGCTGTAGAAATACATTCACAGTCAGAACAGACTGACCTCTAGTGGACAACACATGAACACACACTGAACAAGCTGCTGAACATTTTAGGAAATGATGCACAGAAATCATCTTATATGTTTATCATTTGAAATAGTTGTTTTCTATGTGAATATATTGTACAATAGAATTTATTCCTGTGATCAAAGCTGCATTTTCAGCATCAGTCTAAATACAGATATATTATTTTAATGATAATATAAATATTTGAGAATTTGTTCTGCATTTTACAATGATTCTTTAAAACAAATAGCTAATTTAATAAAATTTGAAATATTGTTTCAGTATTTGACAGTTGATTTAATTTTTTTAATACATTTTATTTTAATATTAATTAAAATATTTGTTCTGTTCGACAATAAGGTTGATTATATTTTGTTCGGGAACTTCGGGAGCGCGCAGCGCAAATCATTTGATTAAGGTCTGAACATCGGGAGCGCAAATCATTTGATTAAGATCTGAACTTCAGGAGCGCGCAGCGCAAATCATTTGATTAAGGTCTGAACTTCGGGAGCGCGCAGCGCAAATCATTTGATTAAGGTCTGAACTTCGGGAGCGCCAGCGCAAATCATTTGATTAAGGTCTGAACTTCGGAGCGCGCAGCGCAAATCATTTGATTAAGGTCTGAACTTCGGGAGCGCGCAGCGCAAATCATTTGATTAAGGTCTGAACTTCGGGAGCGCGCAGCGCAAATCATTTGATTAAGGTCTGAACTTCGGGAGCGCGCAGCGCAAATCATTTGATTAAGGTCTGAACTTCGGGAGCGCGCAGCGCAAATCATTTGATTAAGGTCTGAACATCGGGAGCGCGGAGCGTAAATCATTTGATTAAGGTCTGAACATCGGGAGCGCGGAGCGCAAATCATTTGATTAAGGTCTGAACTCGGCAGCGCGCAGCGCAAATCATTTGATTAAGGTCTGAACTCGGAGCGCGCAGCGCAAATCATTTGATTAAGGTCTGAACATCGGGAGCGCGCAGCGCAAATCATTTGATTAAGGTCTGAACTTCGGAGCGCGCAGCGCAAATCATTTGATTAAGGTCTGAACTCGGGAGCGCGCAGCGCAAATCATTTGATTAAGGTCTGAACTCGGGCGCGCAGCGCAAATCATTTGATTAAGGTCTGAACTTCAGGAGCGCGCAGCGCAAATCATTTGATTAAGGTCTGAACTTCAGGAGCGCGCAGCGCAAATCATTTGATTAAGGTCTGAACTTCAGGAGCGCGCAGCGCAAATCATTTGATTAAGGTCTGAACTTCGGCAGCGCGCAGCGCAAATCATTTGATTAAGGTCTGAACTTCGGAGCGCGCAGCGCAAATCATTTGATTAAGGTCTGAACTTCAGGAGCGCGCAGCGCAAATCATTTGATTAAGGTCTGAACTTCAGGAGCGCGCAGCGCAAATCATTTGATTAAGGTCTGAACTTCGGAGCGCGCAGCGCAAATCATTTGATTAAGGTCTGAATTCGGCAGCGCGGCGCAAATCATTTGATTAAGGTCTGAATCGGGAGCGCAGCGCAAATCATTTGATTAAGGTCTGAACTTCGGAGCGCGCAGCGCAAATCATTTGATTAAGGTCTGAACTTCGGAGCGCGCAGCGCAAATCATTTGATTAAGGTCTGAACATCGGGAGCGCGCAGCGCAAAGCATTTGATTAAGGTCTGAACATCGGGAGCGCGCAGCGCAAATCATTTGATTATTATAATTATATTTTAATTTCCTGGTGAAAATTTTACTCCAAGTATATAACAGTAATATACAATGAGATATGAATTCACCATTGCAAAAACTATTGTGATAAAATAACGCAATTATTTTATTTTTTCATCTTTGTTGCTTCCATAAATAACAGTATGTCAATAAAGTGTTGCTTGTGTTTTTCAATAAAACAGACACGAGGACTTTTATCTGATATGTCAAAAATGTGAGGGAAAGCTCCTCTTGTCTCGACATGTCTCACTGAAACAACCACATGACTGGGCAAGAATTTTCATACTGTGCTGAATCTGACACATGTCACCATATGACCATCATCCTAGAGTTACTCATCTCTTCCATCTTTATTTGACCTCTAACTCTAGCACTCTCGTCTCTATTCTAATTCTATTGATCTAATCTGTCTTCTATTTATTTAAAACACACATTTGACCCTCTATCAATTGCATAATTATTCTCTAACTGCTAGCTTTTCTCCTACAACTAACACTAAGTGTCTTTTTTCTATATTCTATATACTCGTTTTCTTGACAAAAAAATATACAATAAAAAATGATAATGAAAGGGTTACTCTAGAACAGCAAGAGTGTGAAACAGACACACAGAGAGAAAGAGAAGGATATACACACACATTTATAAAAAAATATATTTTAATGATCTTAAGAATTTGTAAAATAATTATAAAACTATATTTAAGGTACAATGTGTATCATCTGATTTGATTATGTATTTGTCATTCTAACTGATGGAAAGTGAAAGATAAAGGATTAGGCTTAAAAGTTGACTTCATCTATTGGACACATTTGTATTACAGCCTTCTTC
>QVTF01007645.1:0-25469 GCA_003573665.1 Oxygymnocypris stewartii
TGTTTTCCATAATAAATATCTAAACGTTCATAAATCAATATATAAGCAAAATTACATGATATCTAAATTGTTTTCTGAAAAGTGCATTAAAATGAAATTAATTTAAAACTGTAAATGCTCTGAAATTTTCTGAAAAACATATCAAAATTAAAGCAAAAATTAAATAAATCCTGCCAACGGTGTTAGAAAAATAAACTCGTTTTAGATTGAATGAAGTTTATTGTTCTGACCCCAGTGCTGTAATTCTTGTTTTAAACTTAAATTCACTTAATTTTTATACATTTTTCAGAAAATAAGGCTAATAAATCTTACATGTTGCCTCTCAAGTAAATAAAACTTGATTTAAGAATGTTTAGACATTTTTTACTGTAAAACAAGACAAAGATACAGTTGAGCTCAGATATTGATTTGCATAATAAACGGTGCATTTGCAAACAGACTATTGTGATTTACACAAGGCTTTGTTTCAGTCATTTATGCTCTGATTTCAGTAAATGCATTGCTCTTCGGTGAATTTCAAATTAGTGCACTGATGGAAAATATCCTCGGGCTAAATTGTTGAATATTTGAGTCTAACAGTTACGGTGTTGTTTATTGCACGCAAGATAATTGAAATTGATTCATCACACTGGTTCAAAACCTCACCTGTCCGCTCGCGCAGGAATGATTGTTTTTGAAAGCAATATAATCTCCATGAGAGTAACAATATGAGCAATATCAATACGGCTCAGAGGAACAGCGAGAAGAAAAAATCAATGGCGATGAGATAATGCAGAGGTCTGACCCGGAAACCTTCATTTGTGCATGTGTCAGACTTTGTGCTTTTTTGAAAAAAGTGTTGTGATAATGAGAATATATTTCAGGTTTCAGTTCAATCCCACAAATGAAGCTGGAAAAAGAGCAGACACATTTTTCTGCTCTGCACATCATTTTCTCAACAAGGGATCTCTGCAAGGTCTCAAATGATGCTCAGATTTACCAAGATACCAAAGTCTGTGCTCAAAATCCATCAAAACCCATCCAAGACCAGTTCTGAGCTACAGCATCTATACTCATAGCGCTGTATTTATGATTTGTCTTATGTTTCCTTTCCTATTTTAGGAGAAACACTTGAGACAAAGTTGATATTCACTTATAAAATAACTGAGAATGCCATGAATAAGCAAAGGCTATGTAAGAAACGCCATCAAACTTATTAAGGCCATGAAAAAATAAATTTTCCATGCACTCATGGTCTTTTTTTTGTGTAATTATGTTCCACAAAAATATTTGGCAGCATGACTGTATTCGTACACACACACACACACACACAACACACACACACACACACACACACACACACACACACACAAGCACGCACACATACACATGCACACACACACACACCACGCACAAGCACGCACACACACACACACAAGCACGCACACATACACATGCACACACACACACAAACACGCACACACACAAACACACACGCACACACACACATGCACACACACACACACACACACATGCACACACACACACACACACACACACACACACCACACAAAAGCACACAAAAGCACACACGCACAAACACACAACACTGTATTCAACATTGATAATAATCTGAAATATTTCTTGAGCAGTAAATCAGCATATTATTATGATTTCTGAAGATCATGTGACACTGAAGACTGCAGTAATTATGCTGAAAATACAGATTTAATCATAGAAATAAATACAATACACTTACATTAAAATCAACTATTTTAAATTGTAATAATTATTAACAACAAAATTACTAAAACTTTAATATTAAAATGTAAATAAAATATATAAAATAAATATGAGTATTAATAAATAATTCATAAAATGTAATTACAAATATTATTATGATATGTATAAAGTGCTTTTGTGGTTTGAAAGACACAAAAATGATACAAAAATAATATTGTTACTCGTACTTTTGTCTTGTTTTGCAAATCTAAACATTCGTAAATCGAGATACATTTGTTTAAGAAATAATTTTCTGTAAAATACATAAAAATTAAGTTTAAAACAAGACAAAATATCTGACAATGGGCTCAGAAAAATCAACTTAGGACAAACTAAATTATTTTTTTTAAACCACTGGCATATTTTTAAACAACTCAAATTTGCTACATAATTTTTTTTTTAAACAATTATTTTTAAAAGACATTTTTTGAAAGCTAATATAAGAATGTTTAGATCGCCTGTGTGTGTGCTTGTGTGTGTGTGTGCATGTGTGCTGTTTGTGTGTGTGTGTGAATGTGGTGCTTGCTTGTGTGTGTGTGTGTGTGTGTGTGCGTGTGTGTGCGTGTGTGTGTGTGTGTTTGTGTGTGTGTGTGTGTATGTGTGTATAGTGTGTGTGCGTGCGTGCGTGTGTGCGTGTGTGTGTATGCGTGCGTGTGTGTGTGTGTGTGTGGGTGCTGTGTGTGTGTGTGTGCGTGCTTGTGTGCGTGTGTGTTTGTGTGTGTGTGCGTGTGCGTGTATGTGTGTGCAGAGAGTACTGATGACAAAACCTTTAAAGCAGTTATAATTACTGTTTGTTCAGCCATAATGTGCATGTTGTTTCCTAACAAATGCATAAATAAATAATAAAAGGAGAGAAAGAAAAACAGGGAGAGAATGAAAATAAATCACAAAGCTTTAAAGCCTGCTCTCCGTCTGTCACTGTTTTCATCATCTGTAATATTAGAGGAACCAAATGCTTTTAAAGTTAATGCCATCTGAATTTGGCTTTAACTTCTGCTGGAACGATCCTGTTTAAACGGTGTGTGAACGTGTGTGGGAAAGAGCGAGAGCTCACGAGGGAAGAACTATGGGTTACGCTGCATTACACAGAAGTGTTTGGATAGAAAGATGGATTTTACCGTGTGCATGTGACCTCTGTGAAGCTGTAGGTACAGGTGAGCGTTTCTGATGCATGACGGATCTGAGTCACGAGAACATTCATTCGTCACAAAGCAGAAGCGTGTTTAACACGAGGCTTGTTCTCCCTAAAGTCCTGAGCTCAATCATTTCACAGACGGCCATTAATTCATTCTTGGAGCCGATACTGAATTCACAGACTGGATCTGTTTGATGGGAATTCATTAGAATTGGGAGCGCACTAAGATCTGATGCAAGTAACTGCAAGACAAATGAATGCATTCGTTCGGGCCTGTCTGACTTCACACGCTTACTATAGAATATACATTATTAATGCTTTTAATGTCAAATGTTCGTGCACAGTCTTAAGATGCATCGAAACTCCAGAAGTGGATTCTTCTCTGGTCTTGGTCTGAAAGGATATTTCATGATAAAGCAGTCACGTTCAGAGGAGGTGGATACATCCTCAGCGTCTTTGAATGCAAATGTACAGAAGTCGTATGAGTCACTTTAGAAAGCGTATCAGGGAATGCAGAAACAGGGACAGCAGCCTCACAACGCTCAAATAAATACAAATATGAGACGGAAGTGTCTATTATGTGCCCCATGGTTCTGGAAACACTGTAGGAGAAAGAGTTGGGTAAAAACAGAAATATAGTAGGCTAGTTTATGAAGTTTATGCCTATAAATGCATGTCTGAATCCAAACTTTTTGATGCCAAAGAAATATAATTATCCCTTCTTAAAATATTAAATATAACATATTTTACAAATGAACATATTATAGCAAATGAACATTATTTCATCATTTACTCCCCCTCAAGATGTAGCCTATATTTTTAAATGATATTTTATATATTATATCTATATGACTTACTTTCTTTCATGGAATATAGCTGGGTTATCAGCAATAATATTTTAAAATATGTTTTACAGAATAAAGAAAGTCATAAAGCTTTGAACAACATGAGGCAGATTAAATGATGATATAATCATTTTTGGTTGATCTAAACCTTTAAGGGTGATATTTTATAAAGGCAATATGTTTTTAAAATGAAATAGTTGTCATTTATATGTTTTTAGTTCTAAAGTAAAAGCTGAAAAAAATAATAATAATCATTTGACACATTGTATCATGTATTTAATTATAAGTTAAATATATTCATATTACAATATTTGTATATTCACACATTCAAATTATATATTTTTTTATATTATATTTTTATATTATAAAATTAATTTTAGGGCTGCCAACATTAACTATGTATTATTTTCCTAGTTTATTTTGTTATTTGAAAATGGTACATTTGATATTTTTCTCAACAGCTGGAAATGAACAGTTTATATCAGAAAGTTATTAATTATACATTCATAATATACATGTAAATAAATCAATTCAATGTTAAATTTTAGGTCTGCATTTTATTAACACTTTTTTTCTTATTGTACATTGTTCAGTGGTTGGAAATAATTGTCAAATTTTCATGGGACCAAAATGTTGTAAATGAATACATTTATATTTTGATACATTTGCAAGTGTGGATAGTGTGTGGGATTTATTATTTTTATTTTATTATAAAAAAAATGGCATTTAATTTTTTCTCATCGGTTGGAAATGATTGTCCAATTTTGATCAGAAAGCTTATGAAAGCTTAATTTCTCCCCCACTGGGGTAAAAACCCTGAGTTCTGAAAGTTATGTTTTCTAATGCATGAAGCTCTTTAATCTCTTAAGATCAAGGAAATTGAGTTGGCCCTTTAACAAGTAAAAAATGTGTTAGCACTTCATATAAAGTGATCAGAGCAGAACTTTGGGATGACGGTATGCTACAAATACAAGCAGCCAATGAACAGATGAAAGTGAGCAGGTGGCAAGATGAGTCCATCTGAAATCAGTCCATGATCACAGAAAAGCCCCTTCATCTCGCTCTCTTTCATTCTTCTCTCCATCCATGCTTTAAAACAGGCGTCTGGTTGGTTAATTGTGAAGTCATCGCTCTGTATGTTGACGTGCATCATGTTTTTAGGAGCTCAGCTCCTCATCAGGTTATTTGAGATAAAACCTTGCACACTTGTAAGACAAAACGCTGCTGAGGTGATCAAAGGCAGGATTTGCACATCAATATACACAACACGGGATGAATTAATGGGCTCCGAGGCTTGTTTCTCTCTCCTCTCTCTGTATCACACATTAAAAGCCGGGCCGGGGCTGTTATTCTTGTTGCATTAGTGCACAAAGATATGTGCGTCATTAGACGTGTGCGCTAGACTGCAAAGAGCCATCGTGAAGAGGAAAACATGCACACATAAAACAGTCCATATCAGTGTATTTAAATCACACATCTCTGCATGCACACTTCCAAACCGGTTTCTTTAGGCATTTTGACATATTTCACATGAATGAGCCTTTTTCAACAATTATTATTATTATGCATTTTGCCATTTTTGCCATATAAATTCTGTAAAGCACTTATTAATAAAAAAAGGTAAAGACTTAGAATAGAATGTTTTCTATCTTTTATTTTAGTTTATTATTTTTAAGTATCTGAAACACATAAAATCACGAAGAAGAAAAAACATACTGCTTTTTATTTATTATATATATATTTTTTTTTTGTTGCCAAAAACAGTGATATACTTTATAATTGTTTAAGGAAAAACAAAAATAATTAAGAACTGCAATCCTGTTAATAAAAATGTATAAATTAAAAAAAAGATGCAATGAATAAGTCATGATAGCACATATATAAATTTTTTTAACTCATTAAAATAATTGAATAAGAACTAAATTTTTAAAGTCAGTTTAATGTAATTTAATTTGCAATGACTTGAACAGCCGATTTGATTACTTGTTTCAGCTACTCTCTCTGGCCGTGAATGATTTTCAGCTGTTTGTTAATTGCTGATAAACTCTCATTAATTAGCTATTTGGCTATCGGTAAACATCCTCCAATATGATGTTTCAGAAGAAGATTTGATTAAAGATTACACAGTGTTTTATTCTCTGGAATAATATGCACAATGTTCACAGTAACAGGAGGGTACGGTAAGAAGTAGAATAACTATTGTTGAAAACATAGACCCTTAGAAACGCTACGGATTAAATTGAAGTCGAAGAGAATGTGATTTACAAGCCCGGCCTGTACTTTTCAGAATAACAATATGCCTCGTCCCTTATTATCTCCTCCCAGGCCATCCGCAGTGTTGAATTTAAAAAAGAAACATTTGTGAAAGCTTTGAAAAGTCTAGACAATTCCCACTCTTGATTCCTGCCGCCATCAGCCATTTAAACAGAAAAGAGACGCTGCTGTTGAACCCCAGAGCCAACACACCCGAAGCCTTTGTCCCCTAAAGCACCGGAGTCACATGACCCTCAGTGTCCAGTCATTTCAATAGGTGTGAGTCCTGTGACCTTTACAGTGAGGGTCATTCAGATAAACCGCCTCCGAACGCAACGATCCTTCATGAACAAATAAAACAGCCTTGTGAAATACAATCGTGCTTCGTAGTTTTGAATATACACATCACATTTGAAATGCATATTTTTTAATAATGATGAATTAAAAGGCCATTTGAGAGGCTTAATGAGAGACACTTTCATGACTGTGAGTTTTAAGACACTTCAGTACTTTGTAATGTCAAATTAAGTTACCTTCAACAATAATTTGTTATAGAATTAATAATATATGTAAAAACGTCACTGTTTTTGGCTAGAAATATACACTTGTGTGTGTGTGTGTGTGTGAGTGTGTGGTGTGTGTGTGTGGTGTGTGGTTGTGTGGTGTGTGTGGGTGTGTGTGGTGTGGTGGTGTGGTGGTGTGTGTGTGTGGGTGTGTGGTGTGTGTGGTGTGTGTGGTTGTGGTGTGTGTGGTGTTGTGTGGTGTGGGGTGTTTTGGTGTGGTGTGTGTGGTGTGTGTGTGTGTGTGTGTGGTGTGTGGTGTGGTGTGTGGTGTGTGTGTGTGTGTGGTGTGTGTGTGTGTGTGTGTGGTGGGTGTGTACATATATAGATACAAATATATAACAAATTATTAGTGTAGATATATAAATGACACTTTTGAAGCAGAGAAATATAGAAATAAAATATATAAACATATACTATTATATATATAAACATATCACATATATACTTATTCATTATTTTAGATCTACATTTATTTGCCTAAAATGGTGATGTACTCTATAATTTTAAGGTAGAGAAAATTTATTTAAACAAAGTTTCTTAACACAAAGCATACATCATAATATCAAATTAAAAGTTTTACCTAGAAATGCATTTTAAATCATTATATTTAGTATGTTTTGTGCATTAAAGAAATGCACTTATTTGTGTGTTGTCGAACATACTGAACAACATTATAAAGAACTAGATTATAATTTGTAACTGTAGTTTGTTATTCAATATTACATCAATAGAAATGACGTTAAAGTATATTTTAGTTTACTATAGATAATTGTCAGTGCATTATGCATTACATATAAAGACATGATGTGGGTCAGAAAAGTACTCTTAATTTTATGTACATTTGAACTAACACATTTGCATTAAATTGCAAATGCAATAAAGTTTATGAAAACGTAACACTTAGATGTACAGTATAAACATATGCTAAAGTGTCCGAGGTGTTGTTTATGGAGGAGGTAGCGAGTGCAACAGGTGCACGCTATAACTGTGGCACACATAAGTGATTGGTTAATGATAAGAGCGTTTACTGGCTCTGCACCTCACCGTACAGAAGCAAGCGTTTGTCCAGGCACCTGCTGCTTGTGTTGTGTTCTGCTTCAGGCCTGCAGCGTCAGCTGTTCACATCAGCAAGTGCTGGAGTCTGTCAGATACCAGATACCACACATTCAAACCGTCCCGCTACTGAGCCTAGAACACAGATCCAGTCTGTCAGATACCAGATACCAGAATGACAGGACACGCTATTGAGCCCAGAACACAGATCCGCTTTCAGCCTTTCTCTCATGTGTCCGAAACGTGTCTGTAAGACTCTGTTAAGCGCTTCAGGTTAACACGATGCACAGGTCACGTTCGCAAATCATGCACACAGACGTGCTAAGTTGAATAAACGGCGATGTGCAGATTTGAACGTCGCAAATTGACGATGTTTTCTCCCAAGAAATTGATAAACAGAGCTAAAGATGAGCTTATTTGTCTCTCTTCTCATGCCGGCGCGTTGAGCCAAGTCACACATTTTCACATCCACAGTTAATTTGTTGAATAACAGACTGTGATGAATACGCCTGTTGACACAAAACACACACACGCCGAGCTGGACGGGAAACCAGACGTGTGTTTTCTAGACATCTGGTGAACGAGGCAACTTTTGCGCTTCAGGGGAAAAAAGTGTTTAGTATTATTCTCTTTTGCATTTTCTCCTCTAGGCAAGGGGTTGGCCTTGTGCCATACACTTTCACAAAGCGATCAGGATTGTCTTAAGCAATTGGTGAATCAAAACACCGGAGGCTGAAAAGGGAAATGAAAAGCTTAAGTTATCAGCGTTCCTCTGTAGGTTTAGCACAGTCACCGTCGGCATCAGAATAGCATGCTCTCAGTATTATTGATATGAAGTTTCAGTACACTGTAGACATCATGATTATTACTGAAATGTAGTCTCAAGCAAGCACCCCATCGCCGGTCGGTGAAATGTTCATGATACATCTTACGTAAGAAAGCAGAAATACGCTGGGCATGTGAACAACAGCAGGTGCAAACTGAAACTGTACAAACTGACTCACAAAGGTCAGTCAAACGGTCAGACCGAGCCAAGGATTTGTCCTCAAACCACTCTATTAATACCAAATGAGCTGTAGTAGTGTTGTAGACCACATACCTATACATGCAATTCACTGCAGGTTTCAGCTGAACACTAGTGGCATTCATTTTCATAGAGATCATATCTATGAGCATAAAACACTTTTACTGTAGTCCATGATTTATAAACTAATAGTTGATGTGGTGCACCACATATACAGCTCCTTATGCTTGTCTTTTCTGAGATAGTAAACTTGCTCGGTATCACACCCGGTGCAGTATTGCACTTATGATGTGAAGCGCTCGGGTACGAGTTCATCAAACACGAGTCATGATAAAACAGCTCAAAGACTTGTAGAAGCAAGATCAAATGACATGGTTGCTTCAGGAAATGTGCTTTTGGTAACCCTGTCAGTTAGTTTAGGGTTGGTTTAGGTACTTTATTATCAAACATGATTCAACATTAACCTTTTAGCGCCAGTCATCGACATTACATCTTGATGATATCTACAATCTGAGATGCAAATATTTGAAAATCAGGAATCTGAGGGTGCAAAAAAATCTAAATATTGAGAAAATCACCTTTAAAGTTGTCCAAATTAAGTTCTTAGCAATGCATATTACTAATCAAAAGTATTTATGGTAGAAAAATTACTAAATATATTTATGGAACATGATCTTTACTAAATATCCCAATGATTTTTGGCATAAAATAAAAATTGATCATTTTGACCCATACAATGTATTTTTGGTCATTGCTACAAACATACCCCAGCGACTTAAGACTGGATTTGTGCTCCAGGGTCACATATACATCGGATAAAAACTGCACGAGCTTTGGATGTTTTTGTGTTGCAAACAGTAGAAGAAGCAATGTAATTACACTTAGATATGCAGAATAAACCTGTCCTATCTCTTGCTCTGGATACTGTGTACAGACCGCCAGGGCCATGTACAGATGTTCTGAATCTATTGGTTAATGTTGATAACGCACATATTGTAGGAGATTTTAACATTCACGTTTATAATACAAATGATGCGTTAGGACTTGCGTTTACTGACCTAATAAACTGTCAACTCATTGTTTTAATCATACGCAAGATGTAATAATATCGCATGGAATTGATTTTAGTGATATAGATATCGTATCTCAAAGTGATGATGTTACTGACCAATGCATCGTGCATGCTGCATATTACTGATATTAACTATATGGCTCCGCGTTATCATCCAGGCAGAATTATTGTTCCAGCCACTGGAAAAATATCCTAATGATTTTTGGCATAAATGAAAATGGATGGGGGACCTGGAGCTCTACTGTAACCCCGAGTTTTGTGAAGTTTGTCCTGCCAAAGGGGAGTTACAGCGGGTCAAAGTTTCAACTTTGAGGGCCTATAACTTAGGCCTCCAGGAAAAGCCCCTGGAGCTTAGCTCTCATCGTGACCGACAACCAGAGCGAGGGGCGTCGGGGTTGAATCTACCCCGCCAGGGTGATGTGTCCCTGGGCCTGGCGACGCTCGAAAAGCCCCTGGAGCTTAGCTCTCACCGTGAGATTCACAAATAACCTGCCGGATTTATCTCAACTGCTCTGTGTACCCATAAATACAGATGAACTGGACACAATTACTAGGCAACATGGGAACTATCTTCTCTAATACGTTAGAAAACTGTTGCCCCAATCAAATTAAAAAAAGGTTACAGAAAAACGTGATATCAGTTATACCCATTCTCTGTAGCATTTTTACAATGGGTCTGGGTTGAATCAGACATATATTGAAATAAATATGTTTGCTTTATTACATAATGCTTTATAGTGTCATGTAATTAGGATAGTGTTACATTTTACATTGTTATTTTCTTATAAATAAATTCATCAGAACCTCTTTATCATAATTGGCTTAATTTCATATTTAATTTAATGAAGAACGTCTCAAATGTTCTGTAAGTGTACAACTGTTTAGTATAAATGCATTCGACCTTTGAACCTAACGTTCTTTGACCTCAACCAGTATCTTTTAACTACATGTAACAGCGGTGGTCTGAATGCTGAACTTTCAATCAATGTACAGTAAAATCAGGATATTTGAACTTAAATTGCATAACAAAGATTAGGGGTAGGCCAGCCATAACCAGAGTGAGTATTATAAGACATTCTGCAATATAAGCACGGTTCATATACAAAAGGAGAATCCCTGTGCTGAGGAGTTTCCTCTGACTCCTGGACTTTAACAGCACCCTTGAGCTTCACATTCAGTCAGGCTCTCATACACAGCTGTGACAACCTCAGCAGAATCTGTTGGCGTACCACCATTACATACAGCCCTGACTCGCTTACACAAGAGCGCCGCTGACAGATTAGGTGTCGTACAGGCTCAAGTACACGGAGAGAAACGGCAATGAGGCAGGGTTTCCCAAATGATCGGGGAGAAGGTCAAAGGTGCCTGAGCTACGAACAGTGTGTGACACAGCAGCTGTGCGCCATAAACAAGAGGATCTGCTATAGAGTACAGTACATGTCAATATGAGCGATTAAAATAGACCTGTCACTAATGTCATATCCCATTTATGTCTCTAAATATATATGAGTCTAAACATGCCTGGGGCAATTAACTCTTTAAAGCCCTCCATATTGAATATTTTAGAAATACAGAGTGCTTACTGAAAGTTTATTTTAGAATATAATAAGTATGTAATACAATTGTATTATAATACTTATTGTACAGTAACAACATAAGTTATTTGTGGAACTGCTGTTCTCTATTCATCCCGGCTACTCTAACATACTCCGACAACTTAATCAACCAATTGTGTGAGTTTGGGATGGGGCTATTTGTTTGCCTGACCAATGACAGATTAATGAGGATAATAGTCTGAAACAGTCATTATGGTTCAACTCCGGCTCATTGGGGGGGGGGGGGGGGGGGGGGGGGGGGGGTGGGTGGTGCGTAATACACCAAGTGCAATGCTGCCCGGTGCGCTAACGAGGCAAAGTTTACTACGTCAGAAAGAAAGACAATCATAGTGAGCTGGTTATGGAGATGCAAACATCAAAATGCATATAGTTTCATGCACTATGATAAAGAGTTTTGAGATCAACATAGCCTTGTGCAAGGAATCACACAAAAATAGGCTTTATTAATTTATACTAATAAATTGGTGTCAAAGGAATATAAAAGCGGTTGGTGGGTTTACTGCCATCGAATTGTAGTAGATTTTTGCACAGTGCATCATCATATATTGTTGTTTATGACCATTCAGGCAAGTTATATTACAACATATAAAAGAACATATTATGATATTGCTGAACAGAATGGGACAGAGAAATATGCAACACTGGAGTGATGATATATTCTCTTGAAGTTCTCTGAATCTAGAACAGTTGTCCGTCTTATAAACCAGAACTGTGTGAGCTCTAAAAAAAAAAACAGGCTTTGAGAAATGACATACTGATTGTTAGTCCAGTCGAGTCTCATGCACATAAGCGTCTGATCTGCTTGTGCCTTCTGGGAGACGTTTTCACGGCCTTGAAAGAGTAATGCAAAATCTGCTCAGATAGATTAAAGGGAATTATGATGAATCACTTCGTTATACATGTTCAGCAGGTTTGTACTGGTGCCCCCCCCCCCCATTCCATGCGAGTAGGCTTTTATGCACATCTCTTTTGTACTGTGTTCAATATCATAACAGCAGTTAGCTACAAAAATGAGTATCGAGAACAATCACACAGTGGCGGCTGGCCAATAGAGGGCGCTCCCTGAACCACACACACAAAATAATAATTATATAAATGATTTAAATGTATATTTGTATGATGTGATATATTAGAAATTCACCATCACAATATGACCTCTCTGCCTGTCAGCACGTTTTAATTCAGCTGAGGAGCGATCGAGAAAATCGGGTCTTTAGTCAAATCCTGATTCAAGATATAAATATATTCAAGATGTGACATAAAATTTAGCCAATCAGTATCCTCAAATCTTAACTGAAACGGGCGATTTTTCTGTCGCCCCAAGCTGCTAAAACTCAAGGCTGGTCTCGTGGTCTGTAGCGGCACAATTTTCAATTACGTGGACAATGGCGGACACGAACCGAACTCTGTGCAATCTCTACTCCAATGTCCGTTTGAGAGGAGAACTTTGGCAGAAAAACTGAAGGTAAAGGAGTCCAGATCAGCCTGATGGTTTGATTTATTGTGAAGAGTTGTTTGTGTAATTGTTTGCTGTGCCACAGCCCCACCTCTGTTCACCAGCCGCCACTGCAATCACAAGCCAAAAGGTAATCAGAAGATGAACTTAAGAACCACAGTCGTGTCCTTGTTAGTTTTTGGGACTGCACTAAAACGTGTTGATATCCAGTCATTAGCAATAAGAGTGAGGAGAGAACCCACTGTTTGGATCCGTATGAGATATTGAACAATGATAGCGGATAGCGATCACAGCCAAGCGTCACACTGGAAAACAATTAGCACTTCTCATGTGGATCTTGATGTTCACCATCTGGATAAAACACACCGACCCGTGAGACTCTGTTTGAAAACTCACTCCTGCAGATGCTAACTAAAATTGCGTACTGTATCCAAATGCACAGCTGCTGAATTTCTATAAATACTCTTGGACTGTTAAAATTAAATGTACTGTATGTATAAGTCACAAAACACATTGCTGAGAAAATTTCATGGTTGATTATCAATGAGCAACAACTAAAAACTTCATAGAAAACTAGCATACGACATGAGAAGACTGGAGAACAATCTGCATAGCAACACCCTAGCAACCATCCAGAACACCCTAACAACTGCATCATAACAAGCTAGGAATCATCCTGTAAACCTCTCAGAACACCTTAGTAACTGCTTAGCAACACTCTAGAACCATCCAGAACACCTTAGTAACTGCATAGCAACATCCAAGAAACCATCCAGAACACCCTGGCAACTGCATAACATCATCATCCTAGGAATCACATAGAAACACCCTAGAAACCATCCAGAAACACCTTAGCAACTGCTTAGCAACACCCAAGAAACCATCCAGAACACCCTAGCAACTGCATAACATCATCATCCCAGGATCACATAGAACCATCCAGAACACCTTAGTAACTGCATAGCAATACCCAAGAAACCATTCAGAACACCCTAGCAACTGCATAACATCATCATCCTAGGAATCACATAGAAACACCCTAGAAACCACCCAGAACACCATAGCAATCACCTAACACCCTAGCAACTGCATAGCAATAACATCCTAGGAATCACATAGAAACACCCTAGAAAACCACCCAGAACACCATAGCAAATCACCTAAACACCCTAGCAACTGCATAGCAATAACATCCTAGGAATCACACCAGAAACACCTTAGAAACCATTTAGAACACACTAGCAACAGCCCAAACATCTTAACAACGACAAAACAACAACAACACCCAAGCATCCACCTAGAATATGCTAGCAACTGCAGAGCAAACACCTTGGCAACCATTCAGAAGACCCTAGCAACCACCTAGCAACAACTCAGACAACATAGCAACCATAAGCCCTAGCAACTGCAAAACAACAACATCCTAGCATCCCCTAGAATATGCTAGCAACTGCAGAGCAACACCTTGGCAACCATTCAAAAGACCCTAGCAACCACCTAGCAACAACTCAGACAACATAGCAACCATATACCAAAGCCCTAGCAACTGCATAACAACGTCACCATAAAAAAACACCCAGAACACCTTAGTAATTGCATAGCAACACCCTAGAAACCATTCAGCCACTCTAGCAACAACCAGACACCCTATCAACCACATGGAAACACCCTAGCAACTGACCAGATTACTTTACCAACCACATAGCAACACCCTAGTAATCACCCAAAACACCCTAGCAACTGCAAAAAACACCCCTAGCAACCACCCAGAACATCTTATCAGTAGCATAGCATGCTAAGAATGCTTTGCATAGCAATCTATTGGTCTGTCAGAGAGGCAGTATAGCCTTAAAAACCTTCAAATTCAAAACGGCTCTCTCCTCCAGGACTGTCTCAGGCATCTCTTCCTTTCATGGAAGGTAAAGTCTTCCTGAGGATCGATGAGAGATGCAAGCTAATCTTAATATCTGAATATTAAAATATTAAAGTTAAAATAACTGAGTTACTTTTCCATTTATTGATGACAGTGTGCCGTGTGAACATGATGTTACTGTAGATATAGACTAAATATGAACGTGTATTAATTCATCACACTCTCAAAAAACAGATTCAGTATTCATCGAAATGAATAAAAACAGTGAAACTGAGAATATGACACGAACCTGCAATAATTAAATATGTTAAACAACACAAATATATCTAATCTCATTTTAATAACCGATGTGTTTGCTGCTGATCTTTGATGATCAGTTCAACATAAGCAAAAATTACTTTACATTAACAATTGTGCTTGATTGTTTTTTATCACTGTAGAGTGTTGAACTTCTTCTGTACAGACGTGATTTACTCGTCCTTCAGTCTGAGGTTTATTCATTACACTTTCTGGTGTGAAAGACTTTTATATTTGCTATAAATATAACTTCTTGTATTAAAAACAAACAATCAAGCCCTGCTCATATTTAAAAAGTAACGCAAAAGTAACGTAACGCATTACTTTCCATAAAAAGTAACTAAGTATCGTAATTAGTTACTTTTTTAGAGCGTAACACAATATTGTAATGCATTACTTTTAAAAGTAACTTTCCCCAACGCTGGTTATTGTGTAGAAGGCAATCACATTGAAACTGAATTTTCTTCTAATATCAATTAAAATGTTTTATAAAAAGTATTATTATTATTATATATTATATTTTTGTGTAGAAGTCAATCACAATGGAACTGTAACTGGAATTTAAAAAATATATATAAATGTAGAATTATTCTAAAATACAAAATATTAAATTACTGTATTATATAACATTATATTGTATTATATTATATTGGGACTGGACATTGCCAAATATATATAGACGTATATAAAATATTAATAATATAGTATAAAATTATATATCCATTATATAATATATAATACCCATTGCCACTGGAACTTTTTTAAATAAATTGTACATATGCATATTTTCTCACATTTATATTAATATGTAATATTTGTACTAATTTAATATTTAATTTTTACATAATTTTTTATACCATTATGAACTGTTAAAGTTTGTTGAACCTTCGTATTGTCGAGGAAGGCACACTCAGATGAAGATAAATTCAACAATTTAATAATATGCAGGAAGAAGATGATCCACATAAACGAGGAGTTGACAAACCAACTCAAACGTAATACTGGACAAAGACTGAAACCAAAGAGTGAGCTTAAATAAGGCAAGCAGCTGATGGGAATTAATCAATGAGCACTAATGAATCAATTAACTAAATGAGGGCACAGAAGAACTAAACGGACTAGATGATGAGACAAAATGAAAACACAACAAAAGAGTCCATAACTGAATAAATATGACGGTCATAAAATGTCAAGCCTTCTGCAAACACATGTACAGAAATCACATATTAATGAACACAGGATATGCACACAAACACGGTCCACCTGTCCAATTATTCTGCCATATGTCCTTTAACGTTGTCATGGTGGCGCCGTGATGGAAATGAGCCGCGTGATTGGAGCAGTGGACTGAAGGGTGTGTCGAGAGGTCAAGAGGTCACATCTAGGGCAGTTCTGGGCCTCACAACAATAGCTGACGCATTAAAAACCGGACGAGCAAAACTAAAATACAACACACACCATCTGTTTAAGCTGTCTGGCACTCAGGAGCGTTTTAAGATCGCCGAACAGCTGCGGTTCACCTGATGTTCAGAATCATTCGTTTTTACGTTTGTTGAACTGACCTCATATGAGCTGCAGAACAGCAGCATCACGATCAGATACGTTATAATCGAAGAATCTGTCCAGCAAAGATATGGAAAAACTCCTTCGGTGGAGACAGAATTAGGTCAACGTGAACCCGAGCAGGGAAGATCTCATTACCTCACATACTAACTACCACACCAGGAACATCACTACTGCGCTCAGCACAATCAAACGACAAACACGCTCCAACCAGACCCGCTCTTTATTTCTGACCCGGCCTCACGCCAGCCAATCAGGAGCCAAGAGATGTTCAGAGAAACATTCAGGATGACACGAGTCTGTCCTGTTTATAGTTCATTATATAAACCACAATATTAAACAAGCACTTAGTGAATGACACGCTGTAAAACAACTTAAACCGTACTCTGGGTAGAGGTGACAAATTACATAGAGCTCATTTACACGTGGTTTCATATCCAAACATCTCTGGATATACATTTGAGCACAACTGCATGTACACATATACACACACACACACGCGCGCACACACACACGCCACACACACACACACACACACACAACTGCATTTACACCTACACACACGCACACCACACACGCACCACACACACACACACACACACACGCACACACACACACACAACTGCATTTACACCTACACACACACACACACACGCACACGCACACAACTGCATTTACACCTACACAACCACACACAGCACACCCACCACACACACACACACAACTGCATTTACACACACACACACACACACACAATTAACTTTCTATTTGATATTCTATAGTACATACAATATAAGACATATTATAAGATATAATATCCAGGACACTATAGTTAATTTATGTAAGTGAGGATAGTTAAATAAAGTAAGCTGTGACTACCAGTAAAATTGATAAAATAAATATGGGACCAAAAATCCTCCAGACACTTTAACCTGACCGTGTTTTGCAAGTGTTTTTCTTTAATTGCTAAAGCGACTCTTTTACTCCACAGACTGAACACAATTAAGCTTTGCTTGGTAATTGGTTGACCTAAATTGGTATTAATTACAGTTTAACAGCTGACAGATATTCAACCGAATTCATTACTTTCCATAAAATCTGACATTATCAAGAGAATTTGTTCTGACACAGTTTAACTGTTCTTGTCATATTTTATAACCATTTTCTAAACTATAGTGAATAAACTATGAATACAATGTGAGAAATGTTTGAAGGTGTGTGAATACATTTTCATTTGACTGTATTATATATATTATAGATATATATATATATATATGTATAGCAAAATCAGAGGGAATCAGTGGTTGCTTTGACTTTCATTGTATGACCAGAAACAGAAAATAAAGAGAAAGTCATAGAGGTTTAGAATTACATAAAGATAAAGAAATGATGACAAAATGAATCATTTGTGGTCGAACTATCCTTTTAAAGTCAGATGTAAATAGGACGGCAACATTAGCCGCTAATGCTAATTCAGTTTGTGCACTTTGGATACAGATGCGAAGCACTCCAGTTCAATCTTTCCCTCATGAAAACAGTGAGCATTGAAAACCGACGCTTTTCTCACAGATATCATTTGTGGTGAGCGCTTTTTACCGCACAAGCCCTTCGAGACCTTGACAATAAGGCGACGTGACCAAATTAAATCATTAGATGTTAGTATAAGCTCAAGTTTAGCCAGTGCATGTGCAGCATTTGGAGTGAAAGGGCTGTTTATCAAGGAGCGATTGTATTTCACGCACACAGCAAGACCGAAGTGCTGGCAAACTAAAGTGAAAATCAACTGATTTTCAGAGAAATGGAGAAGATCCCTGCCACCAGTAAAGATCAGCAATAGTGTGCAAGCACATGCAGCGTTACTGATAATTACTCTCACACGGTCATCTTTACAGTCAGTACTGTTTAATGCAACCCAGGCTCATTGAAAAACATGCCTGTGCATATCTGCAAAATGAATATTACATTGTTTCCACACACTTTCAAAGGAAATGTCACACTAAAAGCATGTTCAGCTTTACTGAAACTGATGAATGTGAATCTGGCAGTGTTATATTACATTGGTTGCTGTATATATATCAGGAGAGTTCGGAGATGCAATGCACTAAAAGATCAATAGTGTATCGTGTTTGAAAATAACTCAACTAAACCCAAAGCTAACCGATGGTGTTAACAAGAGCAAACGTGAGATAAAAGCACACAAGTCATTTGATCTTGCTTCTACAAGTCTTTGAGTTGTTTTATCATGACTCGTGTTTGATGAACTCGTACCCGAGCGCTTCACATCACAAGTGCAATACTGCACCGGGTGCGCTACCGAGCAAGTTTACCATATTAGAAAAGACAAACATACGGAGCTGGTTATAACATACATAAAAATGTGTTAGTTTACAAATCATGCACTACAGTGAAAGAGTTTTAAGCTCATAACATAGCATAAAACACATTAAAATATGTCTTTATTGATAATCTGCCACTGTATCATAATTTGCGTAAAAAGGAATACAAGTTGTTGGTGTTTTAATTACAATAGTATTCATTTCAGCTGATTTGTACATACAGGTGCATTTTCAATAAGCCTGGGTTGGTTTAATGAGTTTCCAAAACATTATTTTCTTAATATTTTTCTGCTGTTTTCCAGTATAAATATCTAATCATTCATAAAACAAGATTTAAGCAAAACGACAGGATATTAGGTCTTGTTTTCTGAAAAAGGTTTTACATTTTTAAGATTTTCAAAATTAAATTTTGAAGCTTAAAAAAGAAAATATATCTGGCCATGGAGTCAGAAAAAGTAACAATTCAAAGGAAAAGTTTTTTTTTTTTATACCCCAATTAACTAGCATTTTCTCATTTTAAGCTTAAGAAAACAAGACTTTTTAATTTTTCTTCTCAAGCATCTTGATTTAAGAAAGTTTAGACATTTTCTACTAATTAAACACTTAGAAAGAAGATCATTTTCTGCAGTGCTTACAGATGGCATCAGACTGGAGACAGTGGAATGATTTTGTAAAGAACTTTTTACATACATAATGTATGACATGCAGGTGAAAACGAGCCCAAATTCTGACGTTTCACTTCATCGAAAGCACTGAAAACGATATATATGCCTTGCCAAAGACTGCAAATCAATATCTAGCCAGCCTTGCCTGGACATCCGATCAATACTCGCTCCGCAGATGAGTGGATGTGAAAAAGTAAGTATGCTAAAGCAGTATGTTTTCAAGGCTGGCGTATCCCATGCAGCCCCTCCAGCCGGTCTCGCCGTGGGAGAAGAAGCACGTCCAGCCCCACCATCAAGGCGTTAATTGAACAAAGCTGCAGGCTGGAGACTCCATGTGCATTTGTTTATCTCACTGATAACACGTCAGTGCTCCCTACAGGCCAGCACCAAATCACTGCTGATCAACAACCACCATCAGTCAGCAGCACTGAGACGACGTCGCAGAAAAACATGCCTCCAAACCACTATTCTCGCCTATATTCAGACCTGTTGTAATTAATGCTTAGTAGTCTGACTGTGGTTATTTGATGTATATATTTAATAGTTTTTTCAGCATGAAAATAATCCTTATTTTTATTATACATGTTATCCTTGCATATGAAACTAAGTAAAATAATAATAATAATGTATTAGGCTTACATTGTAAGTGACATGAACAGTACACAATAAAACCATCCTCATTTAGGAATATTCTTACCATAGGCCTGTTGTGATAATTGATTAATCATAATTATTTGATGTAATCGCAATTATCTGAGATAAAAATAATTTTGTAGTTTGAATTTCAATCATTTTGCCTTCCAGATAGGACACTTATATTAATTATATTATGAATACTTAATGATTTAAAAAATTACTTTTTCACAGCAATAAAGAAAATCACATGAGCTTTTTTATTATAAATGTTTTTATATCATACATGATTCCAAGTAAAAAGAAAATGAATGTATTATGCTTAAATTGTAAGTAACATCAACCAAACATGATAAAATCATTAAATGCAATTATTTGTATGACAATTAATTATCAGCACTAAATTTGTGATCAAAACACGCTTAATTCTATTATTAATATGGTTGGCCCTTTGATAATTTTTTGTGGTTCCCGTTTTGATTCCCTCTGGATTAAAATGTCTGCTAAATGTATATCTCAAAAAAACTATTCTGTGGAACACAAAAGAAGATATTCTCAATGAAAATAAGATTTCAGTGAAAGCCAGCGGCGACCGAGCCACAATGGTGTCCAAAATGTCTTCTTTTGCATTCCACAGAAGAAAGTCAGTCATGCCAGTTTAAAACATTCATTTTGGGGTCAAATATGGCTTTAAGGATGATGTGTATGATGTTTAAGACAAACATGCTGGAGTTGCTATAATAAGCACTCAGCTAACGGAGAGACGTGTTTTTGTCCATGATGGTGTAGTTATGACATCTACCAGCCTGGACCATGTTAATCAGATGACCCTCAGGCCACGGCTATGGTAATGTCGACTCCAGCAAGATTTTGAGTGTTCGAGCACACAGGGTCTCACCTGAGGATACAGATGCTTGAGTTTGTCAATCGTGACACAGCTAGGCCCGTATGATGAAGAACATGGCTTGTTTATCCGTGTGTGTTTTGGAGTTGAGTCTGTGGTCCGGTCCGCTATGGGCGATTGAATCATCTCTGAACTCCCGAGAGCATCTCTAGAGAAGGCCTGACTCAGTCTGTCAAAATACACATCAAACTCGTTCCCACAGCCTGGACAAAACTGTGAAGAACTTCTGCAGCCAACGGGCAAAAAGAGTGACGGAGATTCTGTTGCCAACCTCCCAGATCTCAAGTGGAAAGGCCCAGATTTAGGTGGCATACACACATCGAGGTCAGCGGAGACCGAGAGCAAACCGGCCACTGAGCCTCATCTGACCGAGCACTGAACCTACTGATATTACTTTAAATGAGTTCCCGACACTTTTTCTAAACAACTATGTGGTTTGAAAATACACTTTTGTTGTAATTTGATCAAACTCAACAGTACGGTCATATTTACTATTTACTCAATCAGAACAATGATTGGCTCTTTTACTGTAAGGCGGGACTTTCTTTTCTCTGTCAATAAGCCGATTGGCTCTTTTACTGTAAGGCGGGACTTTATTTTCCCTGTCAAGAAGCTGATTGGCTCTTTTACTGTAAGGCAGGACTTTCTTTTCTCAATCAGAACAATGATTGGCTCTTTTACTGTAAGGCGGGACTTTCTTTTCTCAATCAGAACAATGATTGGCTCTTTTACTGTAAGGCGGGACTTTCTTTTCCCTGTCAAGAAGCTGATTGGCTCTTTTACTGTAAGGCGGGACTTTCTCTGGCAGGAAGCTGATTGGCTCTTTTACTGTAAGGCGGGACTTTCTTTTCTCAATCAGAACAATGATTGGCTCTTTTACTGTAAGGCGGAACTTTCTTTTCTCTGTCAAGAAGCTGATTGGCTCTTATACTGTAAGGCGGACTTTCTTTTCTCTGTCAAGAAGCTGATTGGCTCTTTTACTGTAAGGCGGGACTTTCTTTTCTCTGGCAGGAAGCTGATTGGCTCATTTACTGTAAGGCGGGACTTTCTCTGGCAGGAAGCTGATTGGCTCTTGTATATAAGGTGGGACTTCAAGTTATCTATAAAAAAATACTTTTTTACTGTAAGGCAGGACTTTCTTCCATCAGAAAAGTGATGGGCTCTTATTACTGTAAGACTCAAATTAAAAGGATCTTTTATCTGTAAAGTGTGACTACAGGGTTACAGCTACGAGTGGACTTTCATCCTAGCGTCTCTGTTATATTCAGCATGTTATTGTTTAGAATGCGTTGCCGGACAGCTGTTGTTTAACAGAAGCGCACATTGTGTTCTCTGAGAACACGCAGTTCACTGACTCTAGATCCACTGTACTTTGATGGATGCTTCTCTGGATCATTTCTGATGTGCTCTGAAACGTGAGCACAAGATCATCGCTCGTGTGACGTATCGTTTCAAGCTCTAGCCGGCGAGGAGGAGGCGGATCCCTGACTGGACACGAGTGATGGACGGCCACAGTGAGGAAGGGTGGACGCGTCCAGCGGGTGTTATATCCTGTTTCCAGATATAACTCTCCCTCATTTAGCTCTCCTATCATGCTCACTGGAGCGCTGCTGTCACTGGCACAGGGCCAAGATAGCGGCTTCCACAAATCCCCACATTTCAGCACTCGCTCAGCTCACCGTATAACTGATGAAGCCACACAACGGCACATTTCATTTGCAGTCGAGTAGTGTCCATAAACACCCTACGGGAGATGAACTTTATAAACTAGGACTGTCAGTCAGAAGACACAAATACAAGCGTGTTTTGATTTAGCTTGCCCTGTTTGAGAGCAGCATGTGGGGAGTTATTGCATTACATACACCAATGTTTGGAATAATTACAATGTTTATTTTTTCAAAGAAGTCTCTTTTGCTCATCAAGGCTGCTGATCAAAAATTATGCCATATTATAATTTAAAATAGCAGTTTTCTATGTGAATATCTGTTAAACCGTAATTTATTTCTGTGATCAAAGCTGTATTTTCAGCATCATTACTCCAGTCTTCAGTGTCACATGATCTTCAGAAATCATAATAATGTTGATTTGAAACATTTCTAATAATTTTTATGGAAACTATGATATGCTACCATTCAAAAGTTTTGGGTAAGATGTTACAATAAGAAAAATAAATTGATACTTTTATTTACCAAGGATGCATTAATTGATCAAAAGTGTCAATAAAAAAAAAACTTGACTTCTTTTTAATGTTCTTTTGAGCTTTCTATTCATAAAATAATCATGAAAAATAAAATTAATCCCGGTTTTCACAAAAATATGAAGCAGCTCATCTGTTTTTAACACTGATAATAATCAGAAATGTTTCTTGAGCAGCATATTATTATGATTTCTGAAGATCATGTGACTCTGAAGACTGGAGTAATGATGCTGGAAATACAGATTTGATCAGAGGAATACATTACATTTCAACATATAGTCGCATAGAAAACAGCTATTTTAAATTGTAATGTTACACATTTTGTACTGTGTTTGTGATCAAATAAATGCAGACTGGTAGTGAGCACATGGACTTCTTGTTTTAGATTACAATCGATCTGCATGTAGAAGGGATGTGTATATTTGACAGTCAGGTGAAAATGAATGTATTCTCTCTCCGAGTCTAATTTGGGCTCCTCTTTATTTGAGCACAAGCGGTCTGAGGGGGTTGAATGTGAGAGACCACACACTTTCACCTTTGATCCAGCATGGCAGACGTGCAGAACTGACATCATATTAGCAGAGAGATGACCATAAAGAGCTCATCAGATCCTGTAGGTCACTTCCTAGCAGCAGTTATACATCCGTCGAGGATAAACCAGGTCTGATGTTAGCCTTAGCATCGTCTCTCCAAACACACTTCAATCTCAGAACAACACATGCCATCCGAAATAGAATTCACTGCTGTCTGCAATATCCTGAGATTTGATAGCATAAATATTTATAAAGAGCCAAAGGAAATGAAAATGAATTTGCATTCTGCTTGTTTGTATGACGTGCTGCTCTAAAACTGCATTGTTATGAATTCATTTCAGTCCCTGCACTAGAGAAATTGTAGATTGACATTTTTATAACTGGATTATTAACATGAAATATGAAAAAAGATAGTAAAAAGTCATGCCCTTTGATGTGATGTATTCTATCTGAAACTTTTCTTCTATATATTGAATAATGATAATAATAATAAATGCTTTTTTTTACAAGAATAAATATTCATCAACAGTTGCATGCACATAATAATGATAATAATAAAAATAATAAAACAAGGATAAATATTTAGTGATTATTATTAGGTACAATAATAATAAATATTAATAACATTAAAAGTATAAATATTAAATGACACAATAAAAGGTGCATGCACATAATAATGATAATAATAAAAAAAGGATAAATATTTAGTGATTATTATTAGGTGCAATAATAATACATCTTAAAACATTAAAAGTATAAATATTAAATTACACAATAATAGGTGCATGCACATAATAATAATGATTTGAAATGATAAATATTGAGTGATGTATCATTAGGTGCATGTACAATAATAATGATGATAATAATTATAAATATTAATAACTTACACGTATAAATATTCAATGACACAATAAAAGATGCATGTACATAATAATGATTAACAAGGATACATATTTAGTGATGGCATTATTATTTGCATGTACAATAATAATAATATTAATAATAATAATAATATGCATGCAACATTTATGACCTCATTGAGTGATACATTTTCACTTAAAAAAAACTATTTGTCACTGCAGGATAATTCATAACTAATGAAGGGAAAAGGAAAAGTGAAAATGATGTAGTAAAGACACTGTGAGCAGTTGATTTGAAAGACCTAAAACATGCACATTTGCTTAAGCATTCATATTTTGAAGTTGTCCATGGACACACTGCATGTCATCTACCCAATTGTTGTGAGAAACCTTTTCTTTACATATTCATGTCTTCACAATATTTCTGCAAACTAGAAATAAAAGCATTCACAATGAAAGCTGCAAAGATGTCATTCCTGCTCCATAAGGCTAATTACACTCAATCTCTCGTGGCCAATTACACGTCAACTTTGAGTTTATACACTAAACGCAAATGAAGCCGGTGGACAAGTTAAACGCCAGCGAGAAAATGTTCCCCACTGAGACGCTTGCATTATGTAACATATAATGCAAATATCATCAGGCTCATTCACAGGTCCAAACGATTGAAAACTCAATCCAATATAAACCTGCCAAAGCTCTGAGATACTCAGATCTGGGGGCTTAGGGAATGACATGACATGTCTGCATATGACAGATGTGCGGCTTTATAAAGAGAACGACAGTCAGTCCATCTCGAGATTATCACACCTCACAAAGCGTCCAGG